>MVJL01005117.1:0-16548 GCA_002156465.1 Macrocentrus cingulum
ATTTTTTCATTTATTCCATGCGTGTTAACTGAAAATCGCAATGGAAACATTATTAATTTCAGCGGGAAAAATGAATTCATACAATATTAAGACATCCAACTAATCTACGTCACACTTGAAAAAAAAAAATTTTTTTTTCATAACAAAAATGCAAACGCGGAAAAAAACAGCATGGGAGTAATCTAATCAAAAAATATGCACACACACACACCACTCACTGCTCAATTATCAGATAATTAATGCATAATTGATCTTTTAATTGTGCAGCGTTCGCCCAATCATATTGGACTACGCAAAAAAGAAATTCCCAAAAATCACCGATTATTCCTAGTATTCAAAAGATATTACAGGAGCATAGTAATATTCTCAAATGCCAGCAATAGTTCAATGATTAATGTCAGAATTTTTTTCTGAGTAGGAAAAATTAAAGTTTGACTCGCCAGAATCCTACGGTGGACAGTGGAGCAGGCATCAAACAACACCATGAGACACGTCCTAGGCCAGCACACATCTTTTCCGCTGTACATGGTGGAGTTTTGAGTAGTCCTAAATAAGGCACTTATCACATTTTACTTCACAGCCCTACATTTTTTCTTGATTTTGCTCTGCTTCTATATTCACTCCCGCATACTGCACTGGTTCTACGTCACTCACATTGAATTAATGAAAAAAAAAATTCTGGACAAAATTATATCTGCCTACTAATATACGGATATGACATTTCGATATTTTTCAGAAAGACGTGAAAACAACCCGAATACCGGTATCGAAATGCTCTCTAACAGTCTATCGATACGCGATATCTTGAAACCGACCGGATGTCATCACTATCGAATATCATTTTTATTTTTGGCATCCGAATGACCCAAAATGCCTCGCAGACGATCTAATGAATTTATCGCGCACGCGGTATCGTTACCCGGAAGGCTCCTTAAGTCATTTATATTTTTTTTTTTTCGCATTCGAACGTGCCTATCTATCAAATTTTTCGCGGACGCGGTAGTTGCCCGGACATCTCGAACCAGCTTGGACGGCTCCTTTGTCATGTATAATTTTTTTTCGCATTCGAACGAGTCTATCTATATCTCGCAGACGATCTATCGGAATTTTTCACGCACGTGGTAGTTACTCGGACGGCTCCTTTGTCATTTATAATTTTTTTTTACATTCGAAGGAACCTATCTATCTCGCAGACAATTTATCGAATTTTTCGCGGACGTGGTATCGTTGCCCAAACCTCTCCATTGATATTTATATTTTTTTTTTGCATTCGAACGGACTTATCCATCTCGCTGACGATCTATCGAATTTTTCGCGCACGCGGTAGTTGCCCAGACATCTTCGTTGATATTTATAATTTTTTTTTACATTCGAACGGACTTATCTATCTCGCAGACAATCTATCGAATTTTGCGCGGACGCGGTATCGTTGCCCGGACGGCTCCTTTGTCATTTATATTTTTTTTTTCGCATTCAAACGAGTCTATAAGTAGCCGTAAACTTCTTTGAATATCTTCAGCTGGTTACATGTAAGCAGCTTATACGAATAATCAACTGAACATAAACATACTCATAGAATATCTTATTTCAATTGAGAGTCCATTCCACCTGGATTATAATTATCCAAGAAGCAGCACGTGCATCGCCGCGAGACGGAATTCACAAGTAGTAATGAACGTTCAATCTCGATAAAGATATTTTCTATGAGCATTTTGTCGAAGTCGGCGGCTTCTATCTACTTCGCAGACGATCTAATGAATGTTTCGCGTACGCCGAACAAACTTATCTATCTCGCTGACGATCTATCAGAATTTTTCGCAGATGCGGTAGTTGCCCGGACATCTCCTTTGTCATTTATAATTTTTTTTCGCATCCGAACGGACGTATTCATCTCGCACACCATCTATCGGAATTTTTCGCGGACGCGGTAGTTGCCCGGACATCTCCTTTGTCATTTATAATTTATTTTCGCATCCGAACGGACCTATCTATCTCGCAGAAGATCTATCGAAATTTTTAGCAAACGCGATATCGTTGCCCGAACGTCTCCGGGCAACGATATTGCGTGGGCAACGATCGTCTCTGATCAGTAATACGAAATTTATATTTTCGCGGGAAGAATCGATTTCCATTTGTATTTTCTGAATGGCCGGCCGGCAAGGATATCCCCAAAAAGAAAATACTAATGGAAAGAGTCGTTTTCTATTTTTGAAAATCCCGTTTAGTTCGCGTCAGCACCGCGCTATAATGATTTAACTTAAGTTCCACACCACACCAATAAAGCGACCTGGACGACAGCTCCGTCAGGTAAAATAATTGTGCCGACCTATCACCGATCAAATTCCTCGGAGAAGATGTGGTGCTGCCACGCGGGGCACGCTGCGCGACCTGGACGACGGCTTCGTCAGGTAAAATAATTCTCCGACCTATCGCCGACCTTCACTTTCTCGAAGAAGGTATATTTTCGCCACGCGGGGCACGCTGCGCGACCTGGACGACGGCTTTATCAGGTAAAATAATTTTCCCGACCTATCCGCGCCTAAATTCCTCGGGGAAGATGTATTTTTGCCACGCGGGGCACGATGCGCGACCTGGACGACGGCTTCGTCAGGTAAAATAATTCTCCGACCTATCCGCGCCTAAATTCCTCGAAGAAGTTTCGTTTCTGCCACGCGGGGCATGATGCGCGACCTGGACGACGGCTTCGTCAGGTAAAATAATTCTCCGACCTATCGCCGACCTTCACTTCCTCGAAGAAGGTATATTTTCGCCACGCGGGGCACGCTGCGCGACCTGGACGACGGCTTTATCAGGTAAAATAATTTTCCCGACCTATCCGCGCCTAAGACGACGGCTTCGTCAGGTAAAATAATTCTCCGACCTATCGCCGACCTTCACTTCCTCGAAGAAGGTATATTTTCGCCACGCGGGGCACGCTGCGCGATCTGGACGACGGCTTTATCAGGTAAAATAATTTTCCCGACCTATCCGCGCCTAATCCTCGAAGAAGGTATATTTTCGCCACGCGGGGCACGCTGCGCGATCTGGACGACGGCTTTATCAGGTAAAATAATTTTCCCGACCTATCCGCGCCTACATTCCTCGGGGAAGATGTATTTTTGCCACGCGGGGCACGCTGCGCGACCTGGACGACGGCTTCGTCAGGTAAAATAATTCTCCGACCTATCGCCGACCTTCACTTTCTCGAAGAAGGTATATTTTCGCCACGCGGGGCACGCTGCGCGACCTGGACGATGGCTTTATCAGGTAAAATAATTTTCCCGACCTATCCGCGCCTAAATTCCTCGGGGAAGATGTATTTTTGCCACGCGGGGCACGCTGCGCGACCTGGACGACGGCTTCGTCAGGTAAAATAATTCTCCGACCTATCGCCGACCTTCACTTTCTCGAAGAAGGTATATTTTCGCCACGCGGGGCACGATGCGCGACCCGGACGGCGGTTCTGTTACGATAATTACCTCGTCAAACAATACTACGATTATCGCGTCATTAATAATACTCATTATTATTAATCTATTTATCGTATTTGTAGGCAGATTTAATTTTTGTACTCACTCGTTGCTGATTTTTCTGCAACGTCCCTTTGTTGTCCTAATTAGCAGGACGTAAAAACACTCAATTATGACAAAAACACTGTCTAAATACCTTAAATTATACAGTTTATCCACGACACGAAACCCTTTGTTGTCCTAATTAGCAGGACGTAAAAACACTCAATTATGACAAAAACACTGTCTAAATACCTTAAATTATACAGTTTATCCACGACACGAAGCAGTCGGAATGTCATTTGCCTCGATAAACACGTTGTCAAATTCTCAAATGTCACTATATTCCTGATTGGACCGAGTTTTTGAACGAAATTTTTCACATATTTCACGTAAAAACACTTCGTTGTCACAAAAACACTGTCTCAACACGTTATATCAAAGCACAAACACGGTACGACACGAGCACAGGAACACTAGACTTTCTCTTGCGAGCGCCAGACCAAGACTGAAGCGACATTGGAAAAATTTTCTTACGTGGCCAAGTTACGTCATCAGGTGACTGCAGCGCGCTCCGGTGCTCAATTCTCGAACCCTCTTCAAATTTAAATCATCCCTTTTACTCACAAGTAATATTTATATATATAAATATATGTATATTATTTTTTCATGCCTGATGATCTGTTGGACTCTGCTAAAAAAAATTGATAACTCAAATTATCGTGTTTTTGGGCTTCGCGAGTGTTTATCCGTGTACATAGCTAAGCAGTATTTACAGTGCGCGGCGGGAACTTGATTGTCTGGAGTCACGGCAGTCACAATTTGCCTTTTTTTCTCATCAAAAACAAAAAAAATGGCATTGAAAATGATCTTTCAACTCTCGAAATCAATTGAGGCTTGTATTAGATAGATTCAGGTGGTATATATTTTATACAATAATTATTTTCACAGTCAAACCGTAGAAAACCTTTTTCAAAACCTGCAGAGATTACGCGGATAAATCCGTGACTCTAGTGCCTAGACGTTTATTTACTTTTATTGACGGCGTGTACGTAAATGACGTGTGCGCTTGCAGTGCTTGATGCACTTGCAGTGTTAATATTTTTTTCGTCAGAGATGAGTTACTAATACTCATTTCTCATCTCTGTTTTCATGCACTCACAGAAATAGAAAACAAACTACTATTAATTATTTTAAAAAATGGACCATTTAAGTACTCAATTGATGGAGGATATAGTGTTGGAACCTCGGGGATCAATCGTTAACTCACAGTGAGTATATAAATTCACGTAACCTCAATATATCATCATTTATACCCTCCACCAATTATATATTATTTCAGATCACAAAATAAAAATTCTATAGCCAAGAAGGATCCCAGTACCATTGGAATGACGAATGATCCTCCGAAGCCCAAAGTCCGCTTGAAAGTTGAGTTGCAAACATTGACAATTCCTCAAGAATCTGAGAGAGAGCTGTACGATACTCTGAAGCACATTCACGGGCCTTCGTTCAAGCTCAGCGATGCCTCGGAATTCAAGAACAAAAAGACCAATTTATCGGGGCAATATTGGGTAGACCGTGGAAATTTAGTAATAAAAGGTGTAGTAGATTACTCAACAAAAACTACACTACCAAAGACGCATGCAAATCTCACAAAGCATTTTGCCACATCTAAATTGGAAAGCTACAGTTTCTATCCGCGCCATTGTCTTGAAGCTTTGTCGCACACTAACGGCGATTTTGGCCGAGCACTGGAGATTCTTTTTGAAAAATACTACAACGTTAATCCACTGCCAGGGATGAATGTCACAGAGGAGGTAAATTCCAGCGATCTATTCGAGAAACGAACTGATGAAAAGGTAGTTTTAGAGTCAATTTACGGGGATATGTTTACAGAAAAGATCAAGAACCACAGTTGGTTGATAAAAATCAAGCTGAACTATCTCGCGAGTAAGAAAACGCAGCCGAGAAACCCTCCAGTAGTGTCTCAAAATCACCGCAAACCAATGTGCAAGCTATTTCTCACCGGAAAATGTCGTTTTGGCGAGCGCTGCCGATTTTCTCACGTCAAATCTGAACCACCAGCACCGACAACCAACCATCAAATCCCGGATGACGATCTGTTTACATTAGAAATTCGTTTTCCCGAGGGTAACAAGTACCCGTACGAGCCGCCATACATTTATTTCTACAAGAACAACATGGTATTTCCCAGCATAAACTATTTAATGATTGCAAAACGCCTGTTTGAAGAAGCCCTCGAGCTCTGTCAGAGTCACGAGCCCTGCGTCTATACTCTGATATCACTTCTCGAGAATGAGAAGGAAATAAAAAATTATCTGCAGCAGAACAAAGCAAATTTTATCGACGAGCACGCGCCGCTGTTTCCCGAGGTAAACTCCGACCAAGAAATCCGCAAAACCCATCACGAAATGGGCTCGACAGGTCGGCATTCCGGCAGTCGATCAACTCCCGAGGAGACAGCGATGCAGGACGACGCAATTTGCTCGAAATTCCTGGACAAACAGGACCAAAAGAATTACAAAAAAATGCTCGCGGCCAGGAGGAAGCTCCCGATCTGGGCGCGCATGAGCGAGATCCTCACGACAGTCGAGGACAACCCTGTGGTGATAATATCCGGGGAGACGGGCTGCGGCAAGAGTACTCAAGTGCCGCAGTTTCTCCTAGACGACTGGATCATCAATCGCAATGCAACAAAGCACCACGCCGAGATTATTTGCACGCAGCCACGGCGCATCAGCGCGATTGGAGTGGCGGAACGCGTGGCGAGCGAGCGCGACGAGCGCATCGGCCACACGGTGGGCTATCAGATTCGCCTGGAGAACCGGGTGTCCAAGTGGACGCGGTTGACCTTCTGCACTACGGGAATTCTGCTGCAACGACTGTCAAGTGACCCGCAGCTGCGGGGTGTGTCGCACATCGTGGTGGACGAGGTGCACGAGCGCAGTGCTGAGAGTGACTTTCTCCTGATGCTGCTCAAAGGCGTCCTCGACACTCGGCGCGATCTCCGCGTTATCCTGATGAGTGCCACGCTCAAGGCCGAAGCGTTTTCCACCTACTTTGCAGCCTGCCCCGTGCTCCACGTCCCCGGTAGAACGTTTCCGGTCCAGGGAATTTTCCTGGAGGATATTTTCGATCAAACTGGCTATGTGATGGAGGAAAACTCGCGTTTTGCACGGAAAATCCGGCCCAGCGAGTGGGAAAGGGTTCAAATCGAGCTGGAAACGATTGAAACTAGTGGAGATCGACTTTTTCCACCCAAAGTCAACATTTACGACGAGAATCTCAACCTTCCGCAGTTGATTGGTCGCTATCCGGGCCATTCCCAGCAGACATACAAGAATCTTTACCTTATGAACGAGGAAATGATAAATTATGAGCTGCTAGAGAAGGTTTTGGAGTGGATTGTCGAGGGCGAGCACAAATATCCGCGAGATGGATCGATTCTCGTGTTTTTGCCGGGAATAGCCGATATTACGGCGATGAAGGATCTTCTCAACAGCAATGAGCTATTCTCGGCACGTTCAGGCAAGTTTTTGGTGCTGCCGCTGCATTCGATGCTTTCGAGTGAGGAGCAGAGCCTGATTTTTCGCGAGATGAAACCTGGCGTGCGGAAAATTGTACTTAGTACAAATATCGCCGAGACCTCCGTCACAATTGACGACTGTGTGTTTGTCGTGGACACAGGCAGGATGAAGGAAACAAGATTTAATTCTAACCAGAACATGGAGTGCTTGGAAATGTGCTGGGTTTCGCGTGCCAATGCCAAGCAGCGTCAGGGCCGTGCTGGCCGTGTTATGCCCGGTGTTTGTGTCCACCTTTTTACTTCACATCGCTTTGAACATCACTTTTTGGCCTCACCTGTCCCGGAAATTCTTCGGATATCGTTGGAACCTCTGCTGCTTCGCATTCGAATGATAAATCCCGATGGAAATATCGAGTTGTCGGAGATTTTAGGCCGAGTCCTCGAACCACCGTCACGTCAGAGCATTTTTGATGCCACAGTCAGGCTGCAGAATGTTGGTGCTTTTGATTCTCAGTGCAATTTGACGCCTCTTGGTCATCATTTAGCTGCATTGCCTGTTGATGTCAAAATAGGAAAATTAATTTTGTATGGTGCAATTTTTTGCTGCGTTGATTCGGCACTCACTATTGCCGCGTGTTTGTCGCACAAAAGTCCATTTACAACGTCGTTTGACCGACGACACGAGGTGGATACTAAGAAAAAAGAATTTTCCGTTGCTTTTTCCGATCAATTAACTATTTTGAAGGCCTACAGAAAGTATCAGGATATTTATTCAAAAAGTTCTTATGCCGGTATTACATTTGCACGTGAAAATTGTCTATCGGTCAAAACACTGCAGATTCTTGCGGATATTAAACATCAATTTTTGGAACTGCTTGTGTCCATTGGATTTGTGCCGATTGATGTGAGAAAACGGCCCAGTGGTGTTGACAAAGTCTTGCAAATTTGTGGGCCAGAGTTGAATAAGCACAATGATAATTTTAAATTGTTACAAGGATTATTGTGCGCTGCATTGTATCCAAATATTGTAAAGATTTTTAGTCCGGAAAAATCATTTCTCATGAAAGCCTCTGGTGCTATTGCTCGCCAACCTAAACCTGATGAATTGAAATTTCAAACGAGAAATGATGGCTTTGTTTTTATTCATCCGTCATCAGTTATTTTTAATATTGGCCACTTTCCCAGTCCCTATCTTATGTATCAGGAAAAAATCAAAACAAGTAAGGTATTTATTCGAGAAATTTCTGCTATTTCAATACTTCCACTTGTTTTATTTTCCGGCTATGGTGTTAATATTGAACAGCACAACGATTCATTTATTTTATCACTAGCTGATGGATGGATTTTACTTGCTGTTGAGTCACACACTGTTGCTCAATTGTTGCAATGTGTTAGAAAAGAACTTGTTAAATTATTAGAAGAAAAAATGCGTGATCCATTGTTAAATCTTTTTAATCATCCAAATAGCCGAATTATTCAGACAATTGTGAGTGTATTAACGAGAGATTGTACAATATAAATTCATAATATTGTAGATTTATTGTAAATATTTATTGTTTGAAATGATAATCAATTTTTTTTGAATGCTGTCAATTGTGAATAAAAAATATTTTTCTCGTAAAATTTTCGATAATAAAAAAAAATCTATACAGTATTGAATTTTTTTTTTTCAAATTTATGTATAAAAAATTATTACTTAGTATTATTTGTTTATTTAGTTATTTTTTTAATTGTCTTATCAATTATTTCAATCTTTTATTGAGAATTTAAATTTTTCAAAACAAAAATGGCGACGTGGAGAGAAAAAAAAAATAACTTTGCTTGTAATTTTTTTTTTTACGTAAAAAAATAATTATTTTATATACTATAAAATCAAAAATTTAATATTAAAAATAATTTTAATAATTAATTAATTTTTATATCATGAAATAACTGATTTACAATATAAAAAACAATATTTTTCCTCAACTAAAAAGTCTCTTATTTGACTGTACTACGCAGTGATGGCTATTCAGATTCAAAAATGTCAATTTCCAAAAGATTATTTATCATTTATTTTCATACAATCATAATAACAATTAAATCCATTAAATTACAAAAATAATTTTTTTATAAAAATACGATATTTGTTAATAGAAAAAAATGTTTATAATGTAGAAAAATAACTGGGAGAGGGGATTTATAACAAGGCGCAAGCGCAGGTGACTCGGCAGCACTGACGCCGGAGTCACGGAGTGCAAATGGAGTGAAGCATCAGTTCTCGTCGGTTCGTTCATTTCGTTAGATGTTGTCTTGACCTGACCAGCTCTACGTCGTCTCAAGTACGAAGAAAATCGCTGGAAAATGAGTGCGTCAATGCCGGAGTTGGGCTCCAAGATCAGCCTTATATCCAAGGCGGATATTCGCTACGAAGGAAGGCTATTCACGGTAGATCCTCAGGAATGCACGATTGCCCTTGCAACTGGTGAGTAACTTTCAATCCAAGATGGAGTACAAATTCGAGGCATCGTTTACCACTCCATTTTCCCGGTCTAACGTTCTTTCCATTGTTCACTCACACATTACAATTGACGCATTATTCCTTTGTTTTTGCATTCCTCTCCTTAAAATTATCTTCTCCGATCTCTCGGCAATCTGCCACAGCATTTCCGCACGATTTAACTCGCAATTACTTCCGTTGCTGGCAACAAAGCTTGTCCAAAAATTTCCTAACACATCTTGCACACGAAAAATTTCTTTAACAATTCTCTCGATAGAAAGAAAAAAACTAAAGTAATAACCAATCAATTTCAATAATTAATTCCAGTCCTAACCACATGAAATCGCCTGATTCTAACCCACCAACTGAAAAATAAATTTTTTTTTCTCCCTTTTGTCCAGAAATTCTTCATCTATTGTTAACCCTAGCTTATCACAGCCATTATTTTCACTGTGATGTCATCGTAAATCTTGTGTTTACATGGTCGACCTTCTACTAAGCCCGCTGTCCATTATAAAATTCATTTGATAAACCTTGCTGACACTCGTACTCACGATAAATATATTTTTGTTTTCATATAGTTCGGTCATTTGGGACGGAAGATCGAGAAACACAGTTCCCGGTGGCACCACAAAATCAAATTTACGAGTACATTCTATTTCGAGGCTCCGACATCAAGGATATTCGAGTGGTTAACAATGTCAACACCATTCCAAATGATCCGGCAATTGTACAGGTAAATAAACTTGTGAAATTTATAAGTTTAGTTGATTGAAACGTGTCGATGTGATTTCTAGATGACAGTGCCTCCGTCGATGGGAACGCCGGCTTACCAGCCACAGCCGGCATATGGTCATCCAATGATGGGAGGAATGGGTCCGATGGGCGGTCAGTATGGTCCTCCCTATGGCATGGCCATGGGTGCAATGGGTCCGGTTATGACGATGCCAACTGCTGCACGTGATCCACGCATACCAATGAATAAACCACCAAGTGAGTTGATCCCGGGACCTGCTGAACCTGGCATCACTATTCCCAATTCACTGCCCACGGCCAACGTCAAGCCGTTGACAAAAGATCAATCTCTGGAAGATGGTAAACTGTTTTTGCTATATCAATACAAGCTGATGCTTTGCTTTCTTTCTGCATCCTGTGCTCACGCTTTTTTTTTGCTTTCAAAAGTGACAAACACACATTCTCAAAGGTTTGAATTACATTTTCGCAATTTTTTTTTTTACTTTCTTCATTATTTTTAATATTATAAATAGTGTTTTTTCTGCTTCAAGTGACTTATTTCTAATGGCTGCCCGGCCTTAGCAGTGCTTGGATGCATGAATATGTGGAATGCAACATAATAGCAACAACAGTTTGATAATTCCAATCGCTTACTCTTCTTTTCAGTATTTTCAAGTGTTTACTTCTTTATTGAGAGCTCTTAATTAATTTAAATCGAATAATTATAGGTGTTTTGGACTTGATTAGCGGAGGATCACGATCTACTACTCCAACATCATCCCTGTTGACTCGAAAGAGTCCGTCAATGGATCAAAATAATCAAGTTGGACATCAGCAGAATCAACAGCAAGGTCATGGTGCTAATAAAACCGCAGAAAAGCTTAGTAATAGGGCCGTTCATCCGCCAACAAATTCCCAACGCAATGGGTAAAATATTTTTTCTTGATTTTTCAATTAAAAAACAGCACAACACTTGAATATGATTGAATAATGTAAAAATGATTGTTTTTTTCACATTACAGATCAAATCGCGGGCGATCTGGCAGTGGATTGTCGCACTACAGCGATGGAAAGCGCGAAGCAGTGCGTGATGATAATCAACGGCACAATCGTCAAATGCAACCGCAGCAGCAGCACCAACCACAGCAGCAACAACACCAGCATCACCACCAGCAACAGCAGCAGCAGCAGCAGCAGCAGTCGCAAATGGGACGTGGAAATCGTGGTGGTTGGATGCCACGTGGTGGTATGCTTCGTGGACGTGGTCGAGGGCGTGGAGTTTTCTCTCAAAATCAGGCTGGACCCGGTGGAAAGCCAAAGAATCAACTGAAATTCGATAATGACTATGATTTTGAGCAGGCCAACACGGAATTTGAGGAACTTAGGTATTTTTCTTTATTTAATAAGTCCTTTCTGCGCATGATTTGTGCCGGATTTGTTTCAAATATATTCCTTTGAAACAATCGATGTGGATATCATGCAAAATTAAATAGTTGTGTTAATTAAAATCAGAGGTAAATGCAATTGCGTCTGATTTACGCGACACAACGACATTTTGTTTTTTAATCATCTCAGCGATTTTTTGCATAGAATTATAATTGATTTTTTTGTTTATTTTTAATCGCAGATCTCGATTGGCTAAAACTAAAATTGATGCCGGAACTGAAAATGAAAAGAAGGATGACAGTGGAAATGAAACGGGAGCCGGAGAGGGTGAGCCAGAGGAGGAACCCGATGTGATTCACTATGATAAAGCCAAATCATTCTTCGACAATATCAGCTGCGAGGCTGTTGAGAGGAGTAAAGGGTTAGTTTTTATTTATTTTATATTTCGATATGTTCTTTTTTATCAAACTCCAATTGCCCATGATAATAACGCTTGACATGGCATACATTTAATTGATTAGAAATAGAATATTTATACTAAATGCATCAATTTTATAAAAATTCGTTTTTTTTTTTGCTAATTTCGCGTAAATTTAATTTATTTGGCACAATATTTTTATGATAAAAATTTAATCATTTTAGACGATCTCAACGCACAGACTGGAGAACCGAGCGCAAGCTAAACTCGGAGACTTTTGGTGTGGCCTCAACGAGACGCGGTGGATATCGCGGCAATCGAGGATACTATAATCGTGGTATGGGCTCATATCGCGGTAATCCCGGCGGTTCCCAGGCAATGACCGGTGGAATGAACCATGGTGGTGGTGGTAATGGCAGTGGATATCGCGGAAATTATCGAGGTAATCGTGGTAACATGAATAATCGTAAGCGTGGACAGAGTTCGGGAACTAATGCTGGACAAAATTTCTCCAACAACGAACAAAATCCCAGTCAATCACTGTCCAGTTCTGCACGTCTTGTTACTGGTACTGCGTAAAAAAAACAAAAATCATCATAGTCAAGCTCAACGCGTGAAATTTCGAGCTAAATGACGGGGAGAAACAAAAAAAAACGATCTTAACTCATAAATAGAATTATAAATTCTACATGATATATATATATAAATATATAATTTAATCATTTTTACGAGACTATATGATGTAGAAATAGCGATGTGGCGAGAAGGGGGTCTACAATGAAAAAAACAAACAAAAAGTTGAAGAGAAAGTTTATATTATTCAGTGGATTACTCGGTGAAGTTGCAGATAAAACTTCATTTTTGTGGGTAATTAATAAATTACTATGTAGTTGAATAAAAAAAAAAAAGTAATCCAACTTGAGGGTAGAATTTAGATTATTTCATTATTAAAGCGATGATAAAAATTTAAAGAATGAAAAGGAAAAAGATAGATAATAGCAATAGACGTTGAACAAATCCAAATCATTTGAGTTAATTTTTATTTTTTGTTTTTTTTTTTTTTCGTCGATTTTTATTTACATTATTATTACTATTACTACGATTATTATTATTTACGAGTGAGACAGAGTACGGCAAGAATGTCTAAGACACTTAGGATAGTAAGAATAATTTTTTTTTCTTTTCTTCTGATTCTAATGAGAATTATTTGTATCTTTGTATGTGCGATTAGTTGATAAAAATGTTAGATTACGCGATATATCCCCCAATTTGACCGGCAATTGTGGCATAATTAATAATATTACATTATAAAATATATGTATATCTTGATACATATAAAAAATAAATCGGAAGGATTGCATAAGTTGGCGAAAAAAAAAAACAATGGAAATAGTTGGATTGTATCCGCGTTGACGGAAGTTGATGGATGATGTTTATTATTATTATTACTTTTTTTTTAATTGCGTTTATACGAAAGTTGTGGGGATTATCGTAAAATGTGTAAAATGAATTTTTGCGAATTTTACGAAGCTGCGTGCACGACGTACAAGAATTATGTAAGAAAAAAATGTGTAAAATAATTGAAAAATGCTGATATAGCTAGCATTTGAGCAAAAAAAAGGAAGGAAAAAATTACAATCAAATATAAAAAGAAGATATGATCAATTAATGATGAAAAAAAAAGAAATGAAGATTTTTTTCTGTCAGAGTATTTTGTTGCGAAAATCGCGTGCATTTCAGGGTTAATATATATTCCTCGCCGGTAAATACGATGAATATATACAAAAACTAAAAAAATAAAATAAAAATATATATTATAAAATAAGGAAAGGAAAATATTTAAGTCTAAGTTGAGACTTGAAATGAGTAAGAGATGAATATTTCTTTGCCTTTATACATTCATATGCCACGGAAATAGCCACAAAATGGCCCCGGACATGAAAGATTAATTTGTTGTGAATATAATGAAATAAAGACTCATTAAATTTGTATTTAACTGACGATTTTTATTTCAAAATATTCAATTTTATAAAACTAGAGATAAAAATTTGAAATATTAATTTTTACTACATAAATATTATTGCTAACTTGAACAAGAAAAAAAAAAATTTCCTTTCTGTCTGAATTTTTAAGGATTTTTTTTTCTAAATATAATAAAATATCAGTCGTAAATAATTCGTAATAATTCTTTTCGCATTTTTTTTTTTCAACAAATTGAATATTTAGTGTCGTATTTTTTGAATGAAAATCATAGTTAAACACGAATTATAGCCTTTAGCAATCATTGGGGCCTTTGGGTATTTACAATTCCAGGTATTTAGTGAAATATAACCTATCAAAGAGTCGCTGAGTTGAGTGCCCGATGAAATAATGTGTATGAAGTTGAATAATGAGCAGTATATGTATAAATACATAATTATAGTTTGACTGCAGTGTAATTAAGTGTGCTAAAATGTGAAATTCACGAATTTCCTTCTTTAAAATTCTCCAACTATTCCGCCATTTTTCCGAAAAAAAAAAAAACAATAATGATACAATATAATATATCGTAAAATGGAGTTTGCACGTGAGGATTTTTTCAATTCTGCGATGAATATTTTCTGACAATGATTGCGTTTTCTTTTTGTACAGCGAATATTATAACTCCAAAAATGCTAAATAATAACAAGGTAAAAAAGTATAAAAGAATTTTTTTTATTTAACTTAATAACTAAAATATTATTTACAGTTCACATCAATATCTCATTAATTCATGCAGTCTTTCGTAATTAACAACACACCTTTGAATATTATCAACAGTATACGAGTTGTCGAAGCGAAAATTTCCCCGATTTTCCACCAAAAAAACGAGGATCTTACACCTGAAGCAGAGGATCAATATAAAAATGAAAAAAACAACAGCAAAAACATCACGAAAAAAGTCTCATCGCCGGGCTTTTAAGCACAACTCGTGACCTCGAAGCTCATATTGTCACAAATATCTCGAACAGGCCGACCACGCGTCACCTGCAGCGTCGTTGCAGGTAAGAAATTATTTTTATACCGACGCTTAATATCTCGATAGCATGGACAATGTACTTCAAAGGGCATCTTGCCATTTTCTATCACCCAGATGCTGCCAGACTCTGCACTTCGCAGGATAGACATCAAACCCTCGGACACGACGAAAGGCCTGTACAGAGAATTCAAATTCAAGGATTCAATTATACCAAGAGGAAGGAGGAAAACTCACGTTTGGATGGAGATATCTTCGAGATTCTTCACGAAATCTGCCTTCATCACACGAGACAGCAGTCTGTTGGGGCTGTCAATGGTCAATGCAGTCTCTGTCAAGCCGGGACACAGGGCTAGGACTCTAACACCAGTTTTTTCATAGTGATAGGCCATCTGAAATGGCCGGAAAGTGATTTTAAAAAATTTTCAAGCCGAAAAAAACGGATTTTTCATCGGTTAAAGTTGATTTTACCCCAAGGGATTGTGACAAACCGACGATTGCACTCTTTGTCGCTGTGTAAATTGGCAGCTGAGCTGTGTTTTTAAAGTCTATATATTGTGAGACATTTACGAGAACTCCACCGTGGCCTCCGTGATCTTTTCCCATAAATTGCAAGGCAACAGTTGCCACCAAAATCATTCCACTCTGGGAATAAAAAATTATTAAAGATAAATTTGAGATATATTTTAGTGTTTTTTATGATAAAATTACTTACAATGTTGACAGCAATCTCTTTTTCCCATCGACGTTCGTCCAGAATACCGGCATTATTGATGACAATGTCAATGCTGTCCATGAATTTACTCAATTTTTCAAATGTTTCTGTAAGCAAACATTGAAAATAATGTATATTCTATTATATACTGCATTGATATCAAACTTACCCATGACTTGAGAGTAATTGGATATGTCTGCGTTGATAAATATTATTTTTTCATCTCCGTAAGACTTTGCCACGGCCTTGATAGCACGCGCGCCGCCAGAAACATCCACATCGATTATCGCCACTCTCTATGCAGACATTTAATGGATTATATCGCGTCACTAATAAGCTAAAAGAGCATAAGCAATATAATTATAAAAAAATTCGCTCTTTTCTTTGGTTTTTTTTTTTTTAGATTTTCGACGATAGCTCAATAATTAAGCAAAATATCGAAAAATATCATTGAAATCAAATTATTGAGAATTAAATTATCTAAAAAAAAAGTTTGATAAACTTTTTTGAATTTATCCACAGTTTTTAAGATACTGTGGTTTTTTGGAATTTTCATTTATTTTTTTTTTTTAATATCTCAAAAACTATGCAAGATATGAAAAAATTTTATTCAACATTTTTTATTAAAAATTTAATTTCTAATAATTTAGTTGTCATGAAATTTTTCATTATCTTGCTTAATTACCAAGTTATCACTGAAAAAGTGACAAAAATCACAAAAACTTCAAGATTTCGGAACCTTTACCCCCCCCCCCCCCCCC
>MVJL01005122.1:0-41658 GCA_002156465.1 Macrocentrus cingulum
GTATTGACACTTGCGCGCCTCCTTATTTGGCGCAAAGCTCGCTTGTACAGCTGCATTGGCTAGGCATGGAGTACTGGCACGAACCTGCTCCAAGGCTCTGCGCCCAGCAGACAATTTTGTTTAGCCGAAATATTCAAGTCATGGTGGAGAACTCGCGACGAATTGCTCGCAGGGAGGGAAACTCCGAACACCGTAACTATAGGCAGTTCTAGTCGTTCCACGAACACTCATGTATGTTATCCGTTATATTTTCGTAGATATCCTTCCTTACAGGGAGGGAAACTCCGAACACCGTAACTATAGGCAGTTCTAGTCGTTCCACGAACACTCATGTATGTTATCCGTTATATTTTCGTAGATATCCTTCCTTCGCTTAAGTATACATTTGTGGTGCAATTCCCTACGTAATATTGCTTAACGAACTTTCAGGACACCTACATTTGGGTTTTAGTCATATATTGTTATCGTATATTTGCAGTGCGCGGCTCCGACGCGATTCACGATATGTACTAATGTGTGTTGTATTCTTATTGTGGTGTAAGGTTAATTGATTACGTGACGTTTCTAATATGGAATTACGCGACTATAGCGTCCACACGATATGTACTAATGTGTGTTGTATTCTTATTGTGGTGTAAGGTTAATTGATTACGTGACGTTTCTAATATGGAATTACGCGACTATAGCGTCCGTTGCTGGATAACAATTTGATGTTCAATAAAGGTGAATTTTACTCGAGTTTAACAATGATTATGTCTTGATAAAACGTTCGCGTGATCCCCAATATTAAGAAAGATATATAATTTGGATGTGATCATTGTTCCGAGAGTAATACATCCATTGCTGGATAACAATTTGATGTTCAATAAAGGTGAATTTTACTCCAGTTTAACAATGATTATGTCTTGATAAAACGTTCGCGTGATCCCCAATATTAAGAAAGATATATAATTTGGATGTGATCATTGTTCCGAGAGTAATACATAACGACTTGATTCGGTGTTTGAAGTACCCACAGACATCTGACATGCTTCTGCTATGTGCCATATTTTTCGATGATTGTTGTGATTTCGGTTATTAATTCAATGACTTTTTTCATATCATCAAAGAAGAACATGGGATGCCAAGGAGATTTCAAAATCGTACAGAAATTTTTCCACCGTTTGTAGTTCGCAGCCGTCCATTCATTGGTCACTCGATGAGCCCGGACCCATTGCCGGGTTTTTTGGCGAGAAGGAACAGGACATTTTCCATGTTCCTTTCACAAACAGCTATAATACCGCTAGTACAGTTTTTCAAGCACGCTTATATCCGTAAACTTGACCGAAGATTATGGATCCTCATAATGCATCCACTGATTTGGGCAATGGAAAGGATTCTCAGGACGGTTGTACGTCGTAAGTACGATCAACTAAATCAATATAAAATTTCTTGTTACCTTATTGTTTGTTTTCCGGAAATCTAACCTCAATCTAACGTCCTCATATGTCAATAAAGGGACAAGTTAAAGTAAAATTTACATTCCACAGCTATGCCTCGAGCACTTCTTCCTCGGAACATTACTACACAGCTCGGGAGTCACCTGCTGACAGCATGTCGAAAGTATATCCAGGAGATGAGGACATAAACAAGGATGAGCCTCCGGATAAAGAGGAGCCGTCATGCCACCGACAAACACCGAGAGACATGGAGTCCGATGTCGATGGTCATGACGTTTCTACCAATGATGTGGAGTTCTCTTCGCGTAATTGTTTCCTGGAGGAATCTGACTACGACGCGGATGTCTCCGATGATAAATATTCTATTTAACAATAAATGATCACACTTTTATACTGATAAATAAATCAATTTGTCCGAAAAAATTCCCTAACCATTCCAAAATCTTCGAAATCGAAAATGCACAACGTTACTGTTTAAGTTTTCACTTCTACTGGCACTCCCGGAGTGCTACCCGTAATTTTTTTCTGGCTGTGTGTCGCATGTCGCATTACAGGCGGCCGCGGAGTAGGGGTAAAGTGAAAGGCGCTCGGAGTAGGTGCTCGGTAAGCAGCCAAGGCCAATATGGCGGCGCCCATGGTTAGCATCAGCTGACTGTGGAGTACGTATAACACATAGTCAGTCTGTCATGCGGGCAAGTGCTGCACAGTGTTAGGCGCCCATGGTTAGCATCAGCTGACTGTGGAGTACGTATAACACATAGTCAGTCTGTCATGCGGGCAAGTGCTGCACAGTGTTTACATGCTTTTATTCGTGTATTCGTGTGAATATTGTTGTTTATATTAATTGTGATGAATAAGTATAAAGAGAGTGAGTCAGATGTGTTCTATTGTGATTGTCCAATTGTTACGTTATTAGGTTAAGGTGAAAGACACGATTGTGATACCCTATATCGAATAAGTATAAAGAGAGTGAGTCAGATGTGTTCTATTGTGATTGTCCAATTGTTACGTTATTAGGTTAAGGTGAAAGACACGATTGTGATACCCTATATCGAATGATTTTCCGAAAAAATTCGAGATGTGTTCTATTGTGATTGTCCAATTGTTACGTTATTAGGTTAAGGTGAAAGACACGATTGTGATACCCTATATCGAATGATTTTCCGAAAAAATTCGGTTGAAGATCTACTATCCAACGCTTACAATCCAATAAAAGTTTCATTTGGGTCGTGGTTCCTTAAAACCACACAATGTTTTTTTTTGTTTTCCAGAGTGGTCTAAATATGCTAAAATAGGAGATTAAATTCATATCATACACTAGAGAAGTCCCGAACTGAACTTTATAAGAAGAGTTTTTTTGATCTCGTATTTTTAAATGAACATAAATGTGAAATAAAAAACAAAATTCATATCATACACTAGAGAAGTCCCGAACTGAACTTTATAAGAAGAGTTTTTTTGATCTCGTATTTTTAAATGAACATAAATGTGAAATAAAAAACAATTAACTAAACGGTTGCACTTATTGCTGAAAGTTGTTGAAAATACAATACATTATTCACAATGGCTTGAATGCGTTCTACGGCAAATTAAACATGGGATACAGTATAAAGAAACCAATAAAAAACGAATTAAAGGGTTGATAAACAATACATTATTCACAATGGCTTGAATGCGTTCTACGGCAAATTAAACATGGGATACAGTATAAAGAAACCAATAAAAAACGAATTAAAGGGTTGATAATAAAGGGGAAATAGTTCGAGAGGGTGAAACGCGTATAATTTTCACATCTCAGGCTCTTTTGGACTAATTTGGGGCTTGAATTGTATAAAAATCCATCGGCTTAAAATACAATACATTATTCACGATGGCTTGAATGCGTTCTACGGGAAATAATACATGGGATACAGTATAAAGAAACCAATAAAAAACGAATTAAAGGGTCGATAATAGAGGGGAAATAGTTCGAGAGGGTGAAACGCGTATAATTTTCACATCTCAGGCTCTTTTGGACTAATTTGGGGCTTGAATTGTATAAAAATCCATCGGCTTATGTGTAGGCTTATGTGTACCACTAGATATTTTGAGCTGAAAAATGCATTTTACCCACCGTCTGTACTCGGCAGTGCACCGCAGCTTCAATAATCGCAATTGCTTCTCAAAAATTCATTTATCTCAGCTCCTGAGCTGCTGACAATACAGACGTAAGCTTCAACGTGTTCTACGGGAAAAAATACATGGGATTCTCTATAAATAAACGAATAAAAAACGAATTAAAGGACCTGAGCTGCTGACAATACAGACGTAAGCTTCAACGTGTTCTACGGGAAAAAATACATGGGATTCTCTATAAATAAACGAATAAAAAACGAATTAAAGGCTTGATAATCGAAGGGAAATAACTTTAAACGGGTGCATCGCGTAATTCCTCGCCCCAGATTTCAACTCTATAAATAAACGAATAAAAAACGAATTAAAGGCTTGATAATCGAAGGGAAATAACTTTAAACGGGTGCATCGCGTAATTCCTCGCCCCAGATTTCAGTAAGATGTTGATTTTTCCAGTAAACATTAATGAAATGTTACAGTTGTATCGGTCGTTTATTAAATATAAGAAATCTCCTTACATTATAGCTGCCAAATGATAAGATGTTGATTTTTCCAGTAAACATTAATGAAATGTTACAGTTGTATCGGTCGTTTATTAAATATAAGAAATCTCCTTACATTATAGCTGCCAAATGGCATTTTAATCATTATTGAGCGGTAGAGGAAAAAATTTTTTGATGGCAATTAGTTCGGATTATCTATGAACATGTCGTCAATACATTATAGCTGCCAAATGGCATTTTAATCATTATTGAGCGGTAGAGGAAAAAATTTTTTGATGGCAATTAGTTCGGATTATCTATGAACATGTCGTCAGTACCGTGAGCGAAAGCCATGGGACTGACGACACGTCGACGAAAAAGAGTGCCCTCGGCTACTGGAGTTTGGTGCTCATCTGGAATAGCAGCTTTTTGAAGCATCTGGAGGAACGGGGGACGGCGGTGGATTTCAGAAAGATCGTCGAATGAAGAAACCCAGCAGCGAGACCCGGCAAGTCCGGCCCGATTTCCAAATTGACCTCATCAGCCGGTGCTTGGAGGCGCAGAATTGCGTGTGTGCAGGCAGATCATCATGGTCGACAATTTCCCCAGGTGATCGCAGTGATGACGGACCGGACAGAGGAGAATCAACTTCGGGAGTGCGAGCATCTAGACCAACCTCGGGTCGATTTTCCCCGTCGCTGAAATCAATCTCGGAATCAGAAAGAAGATCCTGGGTCGAGTTATCACTGTCATGTACAGAGAGTGCTGCAGGAGTTTCGACGAAGGCAGGTGCTCCTGGCGCAGAAACATTCCAATTAGTCGCGGCAATGAACCGAGCCGCCCGCGGTTGGAGATTCTGCAGCAACTGCTGTCGGCGGCGATCGTGACAGCGCAAATTTTGCAACGATCGATAAATCTGAGGAACTCAGGAACTCACGCCCGTGTTGATCTTCTTCACCACACCACAGCTCGTCATAGCGTATCGGTTAAGCTGATTTGCAACGATCGATAAATCTGAGGAACTCAGGAACTCACGCCCGTGTTGATCTTCTTCACCACACCACAGCTCGTCATAGCGTATCGGTTAAGCTGGACGATCAAGACGCTGGGACTACTGTGAAAGGTCATGGATACGTTGTGCTTGAAGTGTTTGCACTTGCCGCATACTAAACTGCGGTCCTCAGGCTCCAGAGTCTTGTTTATGGCTTGCGACAAGTCAATTGTTCCCGTCTTCTGATCGGGCAAGTCAACATAAAGCATAAGATTTTCGATAAGTCCTCAGGCTCCAGAGTCTTGTTTATGGCTTGCGACAAGTCAATTGTTCCCGTCTTCTGATCGGGCAAGTCAACATAAAGCATAAGATTTTCGATATGGTTCTCACGGTGCTTGTGACACATCGGGCAGCCGTAATGCTCCTTCATGCGCAGTAAGAATAAAAACTGATAGACTGGATAGGACTTGCTTTAGAATTAGTTCTCACGGTGCTTGTGACACATCGGGCAGCCGTAATGCTCCTTCATGCGCAGTAAGAATAAAAACTGATAGACTGGATAGGACTTGCTTTAGAATTGGAGTCACTCGCGTCACTTCCTATTGTCTGTGGGGATGAGCACTATCATGCGCAGTAAGAATAAAAACTGATAGACTGGATAGGACTTGCTTTAGAATTGGAGTCACTCGCGTCACTTCCTATTGTCTGTGGGGATGAGCACTTAGTTCTTATATGGTGAAGAAATGTCATTAAAAATTCCGAAACGTCCTGCTGCATCTGCGACAGATACGACTTATTGAGGACTGCCAACTCTTCTCTGAATTTTTTTATCGCCATGTAGTTATTGTCTCGCGCGGCAGCTGCATCTGCGACAGATACGACTTATTGAGGACTGCCAACTCTTCTCTGAATTTTTTTATCGCCATGTAGTTATTGTCTCGCGCGGCAGAATCATCACTCATCCAGAAAACCTGTATGGTCATGTAAAGTTTCGTAAGCCGAGACCACCGGGCAGAAGGAAATTGACGGGGGTAATCAGGGAGTGAGCAGAATCATCACTCATCCAGAAAACCTGTATGGTCATGTAAAGTTTCGTAAGCCGAGACCACCGGGCAGAAGGAAATTGACGGGGGTAATCAGGGAGTGGCTGAACAAATAATACATGCAATGTTGCATTTAGCCAGCAACGATTTTCTCCCGGTGGGTTAGGGAATCCCATCATATAGCGCGGCCGATACTCCTTAGTTTTCTGGCCATATCTGATGTGAAGATTTTCCTCGCTATAGGATTCAGATGTAAATTTGACCCTATATGGTTTAGTGGTAGGTACTGATACGTGGTGCTGTTGGCGGCGATGCCGGTGCCGATGATAACGACGAGAATGACGTCAAAAATGATCGTCTCTGATATGTTTTCAGTTTTTTCACGTCCTTACCAAGTCTATCTCTGCATAATACATCACGCACTATTTTTGGCTTAGACGTTTGCTTTCCGGTTTTGTTTGATAAAGAGCTGGAGAATAAGGTCTTCTTTTTGACGTATTGATCAGCACTTTTATGGGTTAACCATGGTGTCTGAGTAGAGGACTTGGTGTTTGTGATATCGCTTAATAATTTTTCATCGCTGTTATTTTCTGGCCAACTGTCGATCTTTCGATCATTTATTTGCAGCAGTCTATTGTAAATATTTCCCTCGGCATCGGATCCAGACTGAAAGTTGACTACTTGATTCGGTTTACTAATAGGTATTGCTGGTGGTGCTGTTAGCGGTGATGCCGATGCCAATGATGATGACGCGAATGGTGTATGAGATGATCCTTTATGTAATGTTTGCATTTTTTATTGCATTTTTTTCACGGCCTCTCCAAGTCTATCTTCCCATTTACCACGCTTCATTTTCGACTTGGGTGCTTGGTTTTTCGTCTCGTTGGATGAAGAGCAGGAGAACAAAGTCGGCTCGTCGACATTTTTATCAACATGTTTATCGATTAACTGGTTACCAAGACTTGATGAGACCCCGTCATCCTGTCCCACTATGTTGGGGCACGTTGGCTGGTGAACTTCGGCAGTTGTGACGATGACCATCTTAGACTATATTTACTTGATGAGACCCCGTCATCCTGTCCCACTATGTTGGGGCACGTTGGCTGGTGAACTTCGGCAGTTGTGACGATGACCATCTTAGACTATATTTTTAAATGTTTGAACAAGGATCGGTACGCTTTCACAACATAACAAACAGTCAGTCTGGTAAGTAACCGAAAAAAACACTAGACCAATACGTGAAAGGCACTTGGGAAACTACCAAATATAGCGCGGAAAGGCGTGCCCTGGCGTGGTCAGCTGTTGGATACTATCTAGCCTGTCAATCTTATCTAGATCCGCAGATCTTAGGCCTAGGAGTTCCAGATAACCTTCGCAAATTTTTTAAATTATTTTCTTTTATTCATTGGATTTAAACAAGATTATTAATATCAAGAAAAGTATGGACAGCAAAATAATTTTATAACAAAATATTGATTTTTTTTTGTTATTTGCTTAGTGGAAAATGTTAGACCGAAAAAAAATTAGAACTTTGGATTAGATTCTACAAAATTACGGTGAAAAAACGATTTGATTGAGGTTCTAGGTTTTAAAATGGACATTTGGAGTATGGTAGTGCTGTTGTATGCAATTGTCTGCGGTTTTCTACCGCTTAATACCAACAACATCGAAAATTGGTACAAAAGATATTTCTAATCTCGATTTTTATTTTCAATTCACAGTTTGATGACAGGTTTTTTCGCATTCGGCATTGAAATGAAAACACTGTGGAATGCTCACTTTTCTATCCATCAGAATTAAGGTAAAATAAAAAAAAAATTTCCAAGTAGAAGAATTGGATACTATCTAGCCTGTCAATCTTATCTAGATCCGCAGATCTTAGGCCTAGGAGTTCCAGATAACCTTCGCAAATTTTTTAAATTATTTTCTTTTATTCATTGGATTATTCCCTCGGCATCGGATCCAGACTGAAAGTTGACTACTTGATTCGGTTTACTAATAGGTATTGCTGGTGGTGCTGTTAGCGGTGATGCCGATGCCAATTATGATGACGCGAATGGTGTATGAGATGATCCTTTATGTAATGTTTGCATTTTTTTCACGGCCTCTCCAAGTCTATCTTCCCATTTACCACGCTTCATTTTCGACTTGGGTGCTTGGTTTTTCGTCTCGTTGGATGAAATTTTTTCACGGCCTCTCCAAGTCTATCTTCCCATTTACCACGCTTCATTTTCGACTTGGGTGCTTGGTTTTTCGTCTCGTTGGATGAAAAGCAGGAGAACAAAGTCGGCTCGTCGACATTTTTATCAACACGTTTATCGATTAACTGGTTACCAAGACTTGATGAGACCCCGTCATCCTGTGCCACTGAGCTCGTCGACATTTTTATCAACACGTTTATCGATTAACTGGTTACCAAGACTTGATGAGACCCCGTCATCCTGTGCCACTGTGTTGGGGCACGTTGGCTGGTGAACTTCGGCAGTTGTGACGATGACCATCTTAGACTATATTTATATAACTATATTTATATAACTATATTTATATAACAAACAGTCAGTCTGGTAAGTAACCGAAAAAAACACTAGACCAATACGTGAAAGGCACTTGGGAAACTACCGAATATAGCGCGGAAAGGCGTGCCCTGGCGTGGTCACAGTCTGGTAAGTAACCGAAAAAAACACTAGACCAATACGTGAAAGGCACTTGGGAAACTACCGAATATAGCGCGGAAAGGCGTGCCCTGGCGTGGTCAGCTGTTGGATACTATCTAGCCTGTCAATCTTATCTAGATCCGCAGATCTTAGGCCTAGGAGTTCCAGATAACCTTCGCAAATTTTTTAAATTATTTTCTTTTAAAGCCTGTCAATCTTATCTAGATCCGCAGATCTTAGGCCTAGGAGTTCCAGATAACCTTCGCAAATTTTTTAAATTATTTTCTTTTATTCATTGGATTCAAACAAGATTATTAATATCAAGAAAAGTATGGACAGCAAAATAATTTTATAACAAAATATTGATTTTTTTTGTTATTTGCTTAGTGGAAAATGTTAGACTGAAAAAAAATTAGAACTTTGGATTAGATTCTACACAAAATAATTTTATAACAAAATATTGATTTTTTTTGTTATTTGCTTAGTGGAAAATGTTAGACTGAAAAAAAATTAGAACTTTGGATTAGATTCTACAAAATTACGGTGAAAAAACGATTTGATTGAGGTTCTAGGTTTCAAAATGGACATTTGGAGTATGGTAGTGCTGTTAGAACTTTGGATTAGATTCTACAAAATTACGGTGAAAAAACGATTTGATTGAGGTTCTAGGTTTCAAAATGGACATTTGGAGTATGGTAGTGCTGTTGTATGCAATTGTCTGCGGTTTTCTACCGCTTAATACCAACAACATCGAAAATTGGTACAAAAGATAATTTTATTTTCAATTCACAGTTTGATGACAGATTTTTTCGCATTCGGCATTGAAATGAAAACACTGTGGAATGCTCACTTTTCTATCCATCAGAATTAAGTTAAAATAAAAAAAAAATTTCCAAGTAAAGAGTTAAATTGTAAAGTTTTTTAGTTCAAGAGAATCCATTCAGTTCAAATGTGGCCTGCATTTTGGTGTAGCCGTTGATAAATATATATTCATCAGTTGAAAAATTGTTTACAACGTATGACACCGGGTAAACAGGTTTTGTTGATTCAAATGTTGACAATACTTTTCGCCTTGTTGCATCGTCTAATTCATCAGTTGAAAAATTGTTTACAACGTATGACACCGGGTAAACAGGTTTTGTTGATTCAAATGTTGACAATACTTTTCGCCTTGTTGCATCGTCTGCAACATGTTTTATTATATATTTCCCATGCAGTGGGCACGATTATATAGTGCCTTGAAAATGGATTTTTTTTATATTTCATATATTTCAGGTGCAGAGCAATTAGTGGGCACGATTATATAGTGCCTTGAAAATGGATTTTTTTTATATTTCATATATTTCAGGTGCAGAGCAATTGGATAATTTTTAGAGACTATAAGTACATGTTAAAGTTTTCCTCTCTTTTTTTAGGGCAACTCGAATAGTCTGGAGACTATGGACCACCTAGGTGATGATAATAGTCTATTAGAGACTATAAGTACATGTTAAAGTTTTCCTCTCTTTTTTTAGGGCAACTCGAATAGTCTGGAGACTATGGACCACCTAGGTGATGATAATAGTCTAAATGATGTTTTTTCTTCCGAATATATATTCAAAGTACCATCAGAGATCAATTCAATAGAGAAAAATAGATACCCACAATATGATCTATGGAATTGCGACGATTTTTCTTCCGAATATATATTCAAAGTACCATCAGAGATCAATTCAATAGAGAAAAATAGATACCCACAATATGATCTATGGAATTGCGACGTACTAAGAAGGAGTTCCAGTCGAAAGGTATATTAATATATTAAGATCAATTCAATAGAGAAAAATAGATACCCACAATATGATCTATGGAATTGCGACGTACTAAGAAGGAGTTCCAGTCGAAAGGTATATTAATATATTAATCGCTCAAGTGTATGTAGGGTAAATGTAAATGATATATAAACAGTCACTAGTGGACGCTTAAGAAGGAGTTCCAGTCGAAAGGTATATTAATATATTAATCGCTCAAGTGTATGTAGGGTAAATGTAAATGATATATAAACAGTCACTAGTGGACGCTTCAATGAATCTCCAGAATCGACCAATTCAATGGTAAATGACCTCGTAGCGCAAAACTTTAGGATCATGAGACATCAATTAAGGATCGAATTCATCGAAATTAAATGAATCTCCAGAATCGACCAATTCAATGGTAAATGACCTCGTAGCGCAAAACTTTAGGATCATGAGACATCAATTAAGGATCGAATTCATCGAAATTACTGCAACGGTAATAATTGTCAGTCGATACAAATGATATGGAAATGCAATATCCATATATATTGTGACGTTATTTTTCCGTTGCCGTCACAAAACACAGCCATGTAGTCACTTGTGAGTATCGAGGTGTCGAGAAGTGAGTTTTGAGGAAATCCATATATATTGTGACGTTATTTTTCCGTTGCCGTCACAAAACACAGCCATGTAGTCACTTGTGAGTATCGAGGTGTCGAGAAGTGAGTTTTGAGGAGTCGTCGAAGAGCGTCGGAGCTGAGATGTCATGGCTGAGATGTCATAGTAGCCGTCTAAAGTTGGTGATCTGAGTAAGCGGTCGAGTAGAGTTTTGAGGAGTCGTCGAAGAGCGTCGGAGCTGAGATGTCATGGCTGAGATGTCATAGTAGCCGTCTAAAGTTGGTGATCTGAGTAAGCGGTCGAGTTTTGGCTGAGTGTAAAGTGTGAAGGAAAATCTGGGGAACCAGGGTACGTCCGATGTCATAGTAGCCGTCTAAAGTTGGTGATCTGAGTAAGCGGTCGAGTTTTGGCTGAGTGTAAAGTGTGAAGGAAAATCTGGGGAACCAGGGTACGTCCGCTGGTTGACTCCATGGAGGCCAAGGAACCGAGGAACTCGTTAGAAGGCAGCCCGATCGACGGAGGAGAGGTTATCGTTGAGTTTTAAGTCTCGTCAAGTAAGATTATTCCCGTTTAATTTGCTTTTGGAGAGATTGGGTCATCTGTTACCGTTTAGAGTCTGATTATTTCTGTTTCATTATCGTTACCGAATTTTTGGGATACCGTATTTAATTTGCTTTTGGAGAGATTGGGTCATCTGTTACCGTTTAGAGTCTGATTATTTCTGTTTCATTATCGTTACCGAATTTTTGGGATACCGTGCAAATACCGCACTCTATGGAAAATTATGTAATTTATCTGATTCTATTGTTGTTAATATTTTGAGTCTATTAGTTAGTGAGTTTGATGATTTAGTTTAAATTATACTTGGCTTGGAGCCACGGAAAAATTACCAATGATTCTATTGTTGTTAATATTTTGAGTCTATTAGTTAGTGAGTTTGATGATTTAGTTTAAATTATACTTGGCTTGGAGCCACGGAAAAATTACCATGATCCATACCCGAACAACAGGTTACTGTCTAGCTGGGAAATTCCGTATCAGTTATTCATTCGCGGGGATTAGAGTTACGATTTTATATTTAAGTTTTGGTTGAGGTTTTGGAGGTTTAACTGTCTAGCTGGGAAATTCCGTATCAGTTATTCATTCGCGGGGATTAGAGTTACGATTTTATATTTAAGTTTTGGTTGAGGTTTTGGAGGTTTTGGGAATTTCGAGTGATAGACCGGTTTTGCTGGTTTCCGGTCAGATACAAAAAATTAGCTGGCACCCGTCGGAGATTCAATTATATTATCCTCGCGGATAATATAATTGAATGATGAAACTGAAAAGAATTGACAGACGTTTTGTTTAATATATCAAGTTTGCATTGAATTCCAGTTCAATTACTTTTGTCTTCAATTTTTAACGAGACAGACGTTTTGTTTAATATATCAAGTTTGCATTGAATTCCAGTTCAATTACTTTTGTCTTCAATTTTTAACGAATTTTTAAATTTGAATTTGTATGACACGAGCGCCATCTACCTTAAGATTTATGAGACCGCAGTAAACCACGTTTAAAGTACCTTACATGGATAATGTAAGGAAATTATTATATATATGATAATGCATGGAAATTTATTATATGTCAGTACCGTGGATAAATTAGTCAGACCGTGGAACGGAAAATTTTAAATGTGTTTCTTATTCTTAATGCTTTGAAGTTGTAGTAAAATCCTTTCAGATTTATATTTTAAGAGTAAAATAGACGAATAATACTCATAAATAGGTTGCAAAAGTTTCATTTTAAAATCGTGAAATTTTTAATAAAAAAAATCACAGTTAGAACGGAATCACCGAAATACGACAGTCTCTAGAGTTGCAAAAGTTTCATTTTAAAATCGTGAAATTTTTAATAAAAAAAATCACAGTTAGAACGGAATCACCGAAATACGACAGTCTCTAGGCTCAGAGTGAAGCCGACCCTCGTTCGCACCATCGATGAATGCAGAAATTGTGCGACTGTGGAGGCTGCGTACATACCTTAGCTTGTGGTGCAAAAACGCAACAGTAGTACAGCGCTGGATGTTGAACACTACTTTGGCCAATTGCAGCGCGAGCTGCGTTTCGTTGAGTCACTTGTGTCTTGGCGAAAGAAATTGTTCTACACAGTTTTCGCCAAAAATATCCTCTCTCTTATTCTGCAGCAAGCATGAGGACACTTGGCGAAAGAAATTGTTCTACACAGTTTTCGCCAAAAATATCCTCTCTCTTATTCTGCAGCAAGCATGAGGACTCAATCGAGGCGCGTAACCGTCGATATCATCATCATTTTCATCGCACCAACGCTCACACACTTTTTGGGCAATACACAAATTTCACAAGCATGAGGACTCAATCGAGGCGCGTAACCGTCGATATCATCATCATTTTCATCGCACCAACGCTCACACACTTTTTGGGCAATACACAAATTTCGTTGATGGATATATGTAGCGGGGATGGACGCTAACAATAATTAGATATCTGACTCCATAGTTGCATAGTACACTGGTTTATTTATATGTTACAATGGGTGTACACAAAATTGTGTGGCAAATTTCAAATAACAAATAACAAAAATTGAATGAAGAAAAAAACGTTTATTCGAGAAATTTCCTACAGCGCGCGGAAAAATTCATTTGATTTTCCCTGCTTAATGCCGAGCGAAAGGCACTAGGAACTATTATAATTGTCATTCGAAAATCACGACGCCACTAATAAAGTCTCTGTGACCTTGCGATGACGTAGATTTTAAAAATTATTCACCAGTGAAGTAGAAATATTATAAATTAAGATAATACATGCCACCGTCTGAATATTTCTGCCAATGTCCTGCTGAAACCTACGCAAATTTTACGCGTCGAGCGCGCTCGGACACCAAACTCACGGTTGTCAACGTCACTCTGGCTCTATGAAATTTAATTCAAAATCAATCAGTCACAATGACAATTGCCAGTCTTTTTCCGCCATTTCTAGATATATTTTGTACATGCATAAATTCTGAATTATAATTAATTACTCTTTCTCTTTGCTATTAATTGGTATTGATATATATTGACATCGACCTTCGACATTAATGAAAAAACAAGGCTCCAGAATACTAAGAATAGGGATGATTTTAAATTTATCCGAGTTTCGACACTGATAAAAAAATCCTGACGTGTCGTATTCAAATCGATCGGTCTTGGCTACAAGCACACTTTCCAGCAGAACTTCACGGATCACAGCACAGTGTACGCCATTAATTCGGAGAAAACAACAAATTAGGCCGATTTTCAAGCCATCCTCTTCATACTTTGTATTCAGTTGTAATTTACGAAGCTAATAGGCTTATAGGAATAGATTTGGTTTACATGTATAGTAAATTGTATTGTGTTCTATTGGAAAATGTATTGGGAAAAACCTACTGGTTCCTATCTGTATATCTGAATGATAACATACAAGTTTGAATGAGGGTTTCCTCGGTATCCAATTTCATTTTTGAAATTTGCATTGAACTCGGTTTCCCCAATTTGTGTTTTACTGGTTTTAATGGGAATTTCTTCTGAAGATTAGCCCTTGATTTTAAACGGATTTCCTGAGTCACAAACACACTTGAACCATATTGAATTATTGTCTATTTATTTAAAAATTGAATTTATCAGAATTTCGCCATAAGGTTTACATCGGGCTTGTTACGTAATTTCCGAGTTAAGTTGACCTTATCTCCCATTGTGCGCAACTAGAATTTTCGGGTCGTGAGGGGAGTTAGATACTGTTTGGTTTTTCCCCAATTTATTTTTTTAGACACGTCGTGTGTTCAAGTGGAATAACATAATAAAATTCATAAAGCCTTTTTTATAACATTTTCCGGGTCAAAATAAACTTTTTATAAACCGTGATAAATGATAGTCAATCTAAACTCTAATATTAATAACTTTTGTATTAGTTATTGCAATATTTAGTGATCACGCTATTGGATTGAGTTGGTTTATATTAGGTTTGAGTCAGTTTTCAGCCCTAGTTGTTTCTGTCTGATCGAATTGGGTCTGAGTCGGTTTTCAGTTTTAATGGTTTCTATTGGATCGTATGCAGATAAAACAAGAAATTTTTTTTCTTAACAAATACAATAAATTGCTTAAAAACAAACAAAAACGAATAATAAACAAATAATAGACAAATAATTAGGAAGATTTTTTAAAATTTTATTTAGTTGGTGGTTTAGGTCTTACCTTGTTAACTGCCGTTTGAAAATTTTTGAAAAAACAAAAAAAAAATTGTCCACATGCATCATCCGTCTTTGTTACACTTATGGGCGCAGGTCATGAGTCTGTATTTTTTGCACCGCGACCAGTCCCAAGCGTAGTTTAAGTGACATAAAAATAAATATAAAAAATAATACAATATTTATTGTCAACAATAAATATGCGACAGATTTTTAAGTTGGATCTTGGCTCTTATATTGTGCAATACCTATATAAAAGTACATTGAAAAGTAACATATGTTTATATATTGAAAAATAACATAAATTTACACCGTTATCGATGAAATTTGCTATAACAATAAAATAAAATAAAAAGGCAAGTATAATAATATAAAAGGCAAATATAATAGAACGTCGCAAGCAAATTTTCTGGCGTAGACTGTCCTCTACTTTTTCGCTCCTCTCTCCTAATTCGGGAAAAAGGGGGAAAACAAAAAGGACCGGTTCTGAAGGAGGAAAGGTGGCGTGGATCAGAGTAGACAGATTACCACCTCTACTACTTCACTCTGTAATGCCCCAACACGATTCCCTTGCAGGCTCGGGTTCGGGGGTTATCGTGCCCACAGTTTTCGGCTGAGGGCGACACCGTGAGGGTAGAACTTACCGTGTTTGTTTGTTCCGGTGATACGAGCAAAACAGAAATTTTTTATTGTTGAAGACTAAGTGAATAAAAATAAACTTAATAATGATAGACTGGCTTGACCTTAGCAGTGCATCCATTCATCAAAGGTGACCCGAGTCGAAATCCAAGCGATGAAAAAAAAAATAAGTGCGCTGAAAGAGCCCTGAAACTGAATTTAAAGGTTTCACTCTGTTCCCACCACCGACTCATAGAAATGAAAAAGAAGTAATTGCACTGAATTATTTTTTCGCCCTTGTCCAAAGACAATAAAAAGACATAAACGCGATGAATTTTTTTCCTCCCACTCATCGAATTTTTGAGACTTAGAATAATTTCGTTCGGCTGAGAAATTTTCTAAAAAAGACAATAAAAAGACATAAACGCGATGAATTTTTTTCCTCCCACTCATCGAATTTTTGAGACTTAGAATAATTTCGTTCGGCTGAGAAATTTTCTAAGTCCACATTCAATTGGGAACATTGTTCTACAGCTGAGCAATTTTTTTTTAAGTTTAAATTTATAATTATTACAACATTTTTATAGCATTGGACCTATAGACACATTCAATTGGGAACATTGTTCTACAGCTGAGCAATTTTTTTTTAAGTTTAAATTTATAATTATTACAACATTTTTATAGCATTGGACCTATAGGTATAGCATACGACAAATCTTACGCGATATTTGAATAAATTAAAATTCTAAAAAAAAAAAAAATTATTACAACATTTTTATAGCATTGGACCTATAGGTATAGCATACGACAAATCTTACGCGATATTTGAATAAATTAAAATTCTAAAAAAAAAAAATATTTTTTGCCTAATACACGAATTGTTTGATAATTATTAGATTAAAAAAATTAATCCCTCTCCGTGACAGGCTAATATGATAAAACAAATCAACATTAATTAATTATTCCTCTTTCTCGAATTAATGGTCGGTAACGTAATATTTTTTTTTAAGTTTAAATTTATAATTATTACAACATTTTTATAGCATTGGACCTATAGATATAGCATACGACAAATCTTACGCGATATTTGAATAAATTAAAATTCTAAAAAAAAAAAAATATTTTTTGCCTAATAATATAGCATACGACAAATCTTACGCGATATTTGAATAAATTAAAATTCTAAAAAAAAAAAAATATTTTTTGCCTAATACACGAATTGTTTGATAATTATTAGATTGAAAAAATTAATCCCTCTCCGTGACAGGCTAATATGATAAAACAAATCAACATTAATTAATTATTCCTCTTTCTCGAATTAATGGTCGGTAACGTAAAAAAAATTAATCCCTCTCCGTGACAGGCTAATATGATAAAACAAATCAACATTAATTAATTATTCCTCTTTCTCGAATTAATGGTCGGTAACGTAATTTGTAAAAATCACAAATTTTCACCAGACAATTTTTAATTAAAAATCACTCATTATAGGTATACACTGCATTGTATAGAAACAAATATTTATTGAATAAGAAGTTATAATATGCAGATTGCCTGACCTATGCAATAATAAACCTACTTACATAATTTATTTTTATTATACATTTCTGAGCTACAGAACTTAAAATAAGATACGATAAAAACAAATTATCTATCTGTATGCAATACTTTATTTATTAGTCATCATTTTTCGTATTTATTTCTGTATTTATTCCAATTCTTTATCGTTAATGGGAATTGAAATATAATGGCTATCATCAATATTCATATAAAAACAAACATTCAATAATTGTTCGACAGGAATTGCAAGCACATCGTCAACTTCAATACATCGGTACATAAAATCAGTAGTATCGTAGCGACGAATACGATTACCGTGAGTTACAAAATTGTTCGACAGGAATTGCAAGCACATCGTCAACTTCAATACATCGGTACATAAAATCAGTAGTATCGTAGCGACGAATACGATTACCGTGAGTTACAGAAATCCCATTGCACATGATGGCGTGAATAATTGCCAAATGTAAGTAGGGACAGTCACAATTACATACGTAGCGACGAATACGATTACCGTGAGTTACAGAAATCCCATTGCACATGATGGCGTGAATAATTGCCAAATGTAAGTAGGGACAGTCACAATTACATGTCTACAGCGATTATTCCTCAGCTTTACAAAACATTGAATTTTGCCATATTTGACTCCATTATATTCATATTTCACTGCACAAAATTGTTCGACAGGAATTGCAAGCACATCGTCAACTTCAATACATCGGTACATAAAATCAGTAGTATCGTAGCGACGAATACGATTACCGTGAGTTACATAAATCCCATTGCACATGATGGCGTGAATAATTGCCAAATGTAAGTAGGGACAGTCACAATTGACATGTCTACAGCGATTATTCCTCAGCTTTACAAAACATTGAATTTTGCCATATTTGACTCCATTATATTCATATTTCACTGCACACGATGACGTTTGGAGATTATCTACAGCGATTATTCCTCAGCTTTACAAAACATTGAATTTTGCCATATTTGACTCCATTATATTCATATTTCACTGCACACGATGACGTTTGGAGATTACGTGTATACATCGCAGAGACATACAACTTGTTAATTTTAAGTAACCGCAAATACTTCCAAACATTAAAATTATTGATGTCAATGCCTGAGTTTCGCAATGCCAATCGAACAATTTCAGGAACATTTACTAGAAATTGATACGCCCCCACAGAATGAATGTGCTCACCTATAGCTTCGATAATTTTTACTTGCCGTTTTTTGCTCTCACAGAAATTTCGTACACTTCCCTCTGGCAAATTTTGTACATATCGTGCTCGTTTTATGACCTGAGCATGAGTAGCTCAAATTTAAGTGTCTAGGTGCCATGTGCCATGAATCAATTTTAACAATTGTCCATTGAGATCTTCATACTCATAGCACATGTACACCCAGAGCGAGCCTAAATTTGATACACATTTTGCCAGGTGTTACAGAGAATGAATATAAACAATTGTCCATTGAGATCTTCATACTCATAGCACATGTACACCCAGAGCGAGCCTAAATTTGATACACATTTTGCCAGGTGTTACAGAGAATGAATATTGATCGAACAAAACTCTGGGCCATAGAGATCTTCAAAATCTTGTACACAGGTGTTACAGAGAATGAATATTGATCGAACAAAACTCTGGGCCATAGAGATCTTCAAAATCTTGTACAAATCGATTAAGTAGATCTTCAGCGACGTCGATTGAAATAGTTGGAATATGATCTGCACTAAGAATTACCGATGCCACAAGGAGTCGAAAAAAATTAGCAAAATATTCCTCATTCATTATCCCTTCCAAGACTGGGATCAAACAAAACTCTGGGCCATAGAGATCTTCAAAATCTTGTACGAATCGATTAAGTAGATCTTCAGCGACGTCGATTGAAATAGTTGGAATATCATCTGCACTAAGAATTACCGATGCCACAAGGAGTCGAAAAAAATTAGCAAAATATTCCTCATTCATTATCCCTTCCAAGACTGGGATCGAATAATAAAAAATCTGCACTAAGAATTACCGATGCCACAAGGAGTCGAAAAAAATTAGCAAAATATTCCTCATTCATTATCCCTTCCAAGACTGGGATCGAATAATAAAAGAGGAACATTTTTAGCTCTGAAGCTTTCCAGTGTATCAAATCGTCTACATCTCTTGGCATTCGGTGTACGAATTTGGGGGGTTTGATAGCTTTCAAGCGCAAATTCACTTCGTCAGTATGCTGAACCAAAGAAAATCGACGGCCAGAATACGTGGGACTAAAACACAGAATCAAGATTTTTTTCATACCACAACCATCAAGAGCGTGCATGCGGTCGATCCCCATACCCATAATGAAATTTGGCATTAATCTAGAGAGCGCAGTATGACCTTTAACTCCAAATACTGGTATATTTGGTCTCGCGGCGTTGGCAAATTCAATACAATTTTGGGTCGTGCGTTCTTCAAAGCGCTCTTGATATGGGTAAGTTTGCAATGATGTCCGAGGACCTATACGCATAGTTTCTCCCTGATACAAACATACTGGGCAGCCGTATTTGCCATTGAATTGCACAAAGTTGAGAGCATCGCACTTTGCTGGCAGATCACAAGTGCCCAGCAAAAGAATCGCATGTACCTGAAAACGTTCTCCAGTTGATAAAGTGACGTCAATACCGGCAGATCATTTTAGGATGATGGTTCGCATTTAAAAAAATAATTGAAAACAGGTTTTCTGTTTCCGTACCATAATCCAAAAAGTAGCGTATTTTCTTTCTTTTTCCTGTCACTATAAGGGAGCTCATTGATCGAGAAGCACAGAGGCCATACACTGATTTGCGATGATTTAAAAACTGGCACACCGTCAGTGTACCAGCAGAAAGATATATTTCTTGGATCAACAAGGAAGCCACGGCGAACCCACTCTTTATACAAATTACCATCGTATACGTCAGACACACAGTTAAGTGTACCAGCAGAAAGATATATTTCTTGGATCAACAAGGAAGCCACGGCGAACCCACTCTTTATACAAATTACCATCGTATACGTCAGACACACAGTTAGCAGGTCTGTCACCTCGATCGAAACGGTGCTGCAGCAGATTATAAAGTCGTCACAACAAGGAGAAGAACTTCTCAAATTAAAAGAGGACAAGGTAAAAATCGAGCTGAATTCTTTAATCAACAAATTTATTGATAGAAAAGTATTATTTTCAAAAAAAACAGTTCTATAAATGAATTTCCTTTGGTTTCAGTTTCCACAGTTTTACTTGACAATGTAAATATCAATGAATTAATTTAAGTCATATTTTTCACGAATGAAAATCATTGATAGAAAAGTATTATTTTCAAAGAAAACAGTTCTATAAATGAATTTCCTTTGGTTTCAGTTTCCACAGTTTTACTTGACAATGTAAATATCAATGAATTAATTTAAGTCATATTTTTCACGAATGAAAATCGAAATAGCATTAGATATCCAACTAATTTATCGTTTTTTAGGTTGAGGTTGCGAACAAATGCGGAAGTTTCCACAGTTTTACTTGACAATGTAAATATCAATGAATTAATTTAAGTCATATTTTTCACGAATGAAAATCGAAATAGCATTAGATATCCAACTAATATCGTTTTTTAGGTTGAGGTTGCGAACAAATGCGGATTTTTTCTGCCCCAAGAGACGATGAGCAATGCTCTACGGAAATCTCCGCCTAAACATGATCGGCAAGATTTTTAGGTTGAGGTTGCGAACAAATGCGGATTTTTTCTGCCCCAAGAGACGATGAGCAATGCTCTACGGAAATCTCCGCCTAAACATGATCGGCAAGGATTCGTCCGTGAAATTTTATTGGAAGTGTATGACAACCGATTGGCATGCTGTACTGCTAAAGGGAATGGTGGAAAACCCAAAATAGCAACTGAATTAATCAAGGGACTACGTGGTAAGTTTTTGACGATACGACTGTTTAAATGAAAATCGAAATAGCATTAGATATCCAACTAATTTATCGTTTTTTAGGTTGAGGTTGCGAACAAATGCGGATTTTTTCTGCCCCAAGAGACGATGAGCAATGCTTTACGGAAATCTCCGCCTAAACATGATCGGCAAGGATTCGTCCGTGAAATTTTATTGGAAGTGTATGACAACCGAATGGCATGCTGTACTGCTAAAGGGATACGGAAATCTCCGCCTAAACATGATCGGCAAGGATTCGTCCGTGAAATTTTATTGGAAGTGTATGACAACCGAATGGCATGCTGTACTGCTAAAGGGAATGGTGGAAAACCCAAAATAGCAACTGAATTAATCAAGGGACTACGTGGTAAGTTTTTGACGATACGACTGTTTATATAGGGAATATTTTTAATAATTTAATTATTGTTATATAGGGCGCATCAATGCAGATCGAACGGCAAATGAATTTGTGTCCCAACCACGATTGGTGGCTTATATAAACACTATTTGTGGAAATAAAAGACAGTATCTGAAGCGCGTAGAACGTGTTGAAAGATCGAACGGCAAATGAATTTGTGTCCCAACCACGATTGGTGGCTTATATAAACACTATTTGTGGAAATAAAAGACAGTATCTGAAGCGCGTAGAACGCGCAATAGCGCGTTGCAATTTTGCAATGCATCAATACGCAATAGCTCTACCTATTGCGTATTGATGCATTGCAAAATTTAGTTTTGAAATTCTAGAGCGTTCCTTAATCGATAGTATTAAACGTTAGTTATTCGTTCCGATAATCTACCTATTGCGTATTGATGCATTGCAAAATTTAGTTTTGAAATTCTAGAGCGTTCCTTAATCGATAGTATTAAACGTTAGTTATTCGTTCCGATAGAAAAATGTTCGTTTTTATGTTGGTATTTGGAAGACACTTTAAGAAACTTTTTACAACAATAGTCTTACATACGTGAGTGTTATCGGATGTGAGAAACAGGCTTATATAAACACTATTTGTGGAAATAAAAGACAGTATCTGAAGCGCGTAGAACGTGTTGAGAAAAAAAAAAAAAAATCATTACCACGTGAGTAACACAGATGACATTTCACGCCCAGCTCTACCTATTGCGTATTAAAAATCATTACCACGTGAGTAACACAGATGACATTTCACGCCCAGCTCTACCTATTGCGTATTGATGCATTGCAAAATTTAGTTTTGAAATTCTAGAGCGTTCCTTAATCGATAGTATTAAACGTTAGTTATTCGTTCCGATAAAAAAATGTTCGTTTTTATGTTGGTATTTGGAAGACACTTTAAGAAACTTTTTACAACAATAGTCTTACATACGTGAGTGTTATCGGATGTGAGAAACGAAAAAATGTTCGTTTTTATGTTGGTATTTGGAAGACACTTTAAGAAACTTTTTACAACAATAGTCTTACATACGTGAGTGTTATCGGATGTGAGAAACGAAAATTTTTTTTTCATTTGGCATATAATTTTTGAAATGTTTCTGGTATTTTATGCTATTCTACTATTCCTGATATCTAACTATTGATCTATGATCATTGCCGTTCGTTGAGAAATGTATCATCAAACTCAAAAGTAAATTTATCGTTCATGTCTGCGTTAAAAAACCGTTCGTTGAGAAATGTATCATCAAACTCAAAAGTAAATTTATCGTTCATGTCTGCGTTAAAAAAGAAGAAAATTTTCGTTTTAATTTTTTTATTGGGAAAATCTACTTTGAACAGCTGTTTATGGTATTTATTGATGTTAAATCGTAAACCTGTATTTATAATTAACGATTGTCATATTGTATGCTAATAAGAGGAAAATCTACTTTGAACAGCTGTTTATGGTATTTATTGATGTTAAATCGTAAACCTGTATTTATAATTAACGATTGTCATATTGTATGCTAATAAGATAAAATAGTTAATAAATAATATTTGCTACTGAATTAAAAACATTCTTTTATTATGACCTACAAAATAATTATACGGAATTAATATTGTATGCTAATAAGATAAAATAGTTAATAAATAATATTTGCTACTGAATTAAAAACATTCTTTTATTATGACCTACAAAATAATTATACGGAATTTATTTTGCAATGGAAGGAATGAAAAAGAAATTAAATCCTAAAAAAGTGGGACTTTTGAAGTCCTTTTAATGACCTACAAAATAATTATACGGAATTTATTTTGCAATGGAAGGAATGAAAAAGAAATTAAATCCTAAAAAAGTGGGACTTTTGAAGTCCTTTTAGTTCTTTTTCATCGCTTTTTTGAAAGGTTATTGGCATACCTATATATACTTTCAAATTCAGTACTTTAGTTTTTTTTTTCATCGCTTGGATTTCGAATTCTTTTTCATCGCTTTTTTGAAAGGTTATTGGCATACCTATATATACTTTCAAATTCAGTACTTTAGTTTTTTTTTTCATCGCTTGGATTTCGACTCGGGGAGTATTGCATCACACAGTCTATCTACAAAAAAATGTCACGTGAGCCGGTGCTTATTTTGTAATATCAATTTTTCCATCGCTTGGATTTCGACTCGGGGAGTATTGCATCACACAGTCTATCTACAAAAAAATGTCACGTGAGCCGGTGCTTATTTTGTAATATCAATTTTTCCAGCTGATCCAATCATATTTACATTTGTTTTTTTCTTGTTAAAAAAAAATGTTCAGCATTTTTTAGAAGAATTATATACATATAATATCACTCAGGTTCCGATTTCACCTTCCATAATTATCTTTAATTTTAAGCATTTTTTAGAAGAATTATATACATATAATATCACTCAGGTTCCGATTTCACCTTCCATAATTATCTTTAATTTTTAATGATAATTTTTTCGGTAAGAAAAAAAAGCGAGGTAATTTATGTGGAAAATTTAGAGAAAGGGGAATTTAAATTGTGCATCGAACGTTTTTTTAATGATAATTTTTTCGGTAAGAAAAAAAAGCGAGGTAATTTATGTGGAAAATTTAGAGAAAGGGGAATTTAAATTGTGCATCGAACGTTTTTTTATTCCCCCCTTCCGTACCGTAAGGAAAATCGGACAATAGGAAGCAACTTTTCAGGCGGCCTTGTCACAATACATATAATATCACTCAGGTTCCGATTTCACCTTCCATAATTATCTTTAATTTTTAATGATAATTTTTTCGGTATGAAAAAAAAGCGAGGTAATTTATGTGGAAAATTTCGAGAAAGGGAAATTTAAATTGTGCATCGAACGTTTTTTTATTCCCCCCTTCCGTACCGTAAGGAAAATCGGACAATAGGAAGCAACTTTTCAGGCGGCCTTGTCACGTCTATGCTATAGGCGCTGTTGCATCTGTGGCCTTACCCCCTTCCGTACCGTAAGGAAAATCGGACAATAGGAAGCAACTTTTCAGGCGGCCTTGTCACGTCTATGCTATAGGCGCTGTTGCATCTGTGGCCTTTGTATATGATCAGTGCTGACTTCCTTTGACGGCAGTATATATATCAGTCTAACGTCCCCTGTACAGAAATTTCTCTTTGATTATCGTCCATCGACAAAGAAAGCGATGTAAATTCTTCTGAAATTTAACAGTTTTTGAGATGTCAGTTTTTAAAAAATTTTTATTTTTCAAAATATTTCAAAATAAAAAAAAAATAAAAAAAAAATTATTTTACACGTTTTCTCTTAAATTTTTTCTTTAATATTTTGACCCCCACGACATATTATTTTGACTCGCTTTTGTCGCATGTACATCTTTGCGCGGAATGTCCCCGACCCCTTCGCCCGCAAACTTTTGGTGTGGCTAATACTGCATACCTGCGGATTAAAGCAGGGACCCGGGAAAGAGGAAACGTGACCTGTGCCGACCGGAGTAAAACGAGGAAGAGTCGTCCACCGGCGTGATTTGGGCAGTCAATTTGATTACATCGAGCGGAAGCCTGTCAATAAAGACCTTATTAATCTAATTCTCGAATTACTGCACCCTCTCCCTGATTCCAACCGTGAGGACTTTTTACGCCCATACATCGAGCGGAAGCCTGTCAATAAAGACCTTATTAATCTAATTCTCGAATTACTGCACCCTCTCCCTGATTCCAACCGTGAGGACTTTTTACGCCCTGCGATACTTTGTTTTAAATTGTCGGTAAAATCTAAAAAAAAAAAATAGGGAAAATTTACCTCTGAGAAAATTTCATAAAAAAAAAATTCTTTGACCAAAATTTAACCCAAAAAAAAAAAAATAGGGAAAATTTACCTCTGAGAAAATTTCATAAAAAAAAAATTCTTTGACCAAAATTTAACCCCAACAGGGGTGGAGGATATGTCAAGACGGAGACAAAGAGACGAGAAAAGGTTTTGACTGCCCCGCTCCCATATTTTCAGCATTTGACCAAAATTTAACCCCAACAGGGGTGGAGGATATGTCAAGACGGAGACAAAGAGACGAGAAAAGGTTTTGACTGCCCCGCTCCCATATTTTCAGCCAGGCCGGTCACTCGTCTCTGCACATATATGTGACCACTACAATTCACTAAGGTGACTGACGATCGTGACAACGTTGCAATATCAGGAGAAAATCGTACTACTTCATAACGTCACTTAGTTCAGTATTTAAATACTGCTGAAAATTTTAATTCACTTAGAAATTTTGTTGTCTAATACAATTTTTTACATTTCCAGTGGCCGGACATGTGGATCTACTTTTGGCATGAAGTTAGCGGTGATTATTGGAAGGTTCCATGTAGAGCAGTTCAGGACTATAAAAAAACCTGGCATCGCTAACAAGCGATACAGTGTGAAGTTGGGTAATCAAATTACTACAGCAGTTTTGCTGTGCAAAGAAGGTTCGTTTTTCTTTGTTGCGATATAATTATGATAGGGTAAAAGATACAGTTATTGGTCACTCGAAAGTGATTGTCCTGTTTCATCTCTGGTCATCCTACAGTTTTTCTTATGGAAAAAAAATGTCATTGCCTCCCTTCATAGTGATAGGCCTTAACCTTTCTCTCTCTCTCCAACTCATTGAAGTGCTATTCAAATAGCCAACCATTATCAGGTGGCCAACGACTGTACTTTTTACCCTACATAATGGCTCTATTATCATAATCTGTATTATCAAAATGTTAATTTATTTGACCGGGTAGTATTGCCGATATTATGCGCTAAGATACTCAAATCTCGATTATATAGATACACGCCGGGTGAGAATTCCCGAAAATTCAGGCTTTTATATTTTAAAATCTGTACGTTGGATCGTCTCAACTGTTGATGGAAAATGTTCAGAATTCCATATAGTTTCAGCAATTAATTTTTTGTTTCGATGTCGTCACTTTTGCTTTTAACAGGTACATGCCGTATACCGCACTACAACTTGCGCTATAATCTCTTTAAATATATGTAAAAATAGATGGGCATATTTCAAAGAATATATTTTTTATGCTCCCAATGACAATAATGTGCTGACAACATTAGCAAAATCTTTTTATACATTCTCTGATGGCGAAATTTTGACATACATGCTCGTTTGAACTGGAATATAATGCGAAAGACAATAATGTGCTGACAACATTAGCAAAATCTTTTTATACATTCTCTGATGGCGAAATTTTGACATACATGCTCGTTTGAACTGGAATATAATGCGAAATGTATACTAATATGCAATATGAATATTCGCAGAGACTAAAGAAAAACTCATCGATCGAATCACGTCTCAGCGGGTGAAAAAACCAACATTAAAAGCTATAGTCTCATCATCGGACTCAACCGATTCGGAGTCAGCAAGTTGTTCACGTGGTCCAAAATTATCCACTTCGCAGATTGTGATGTATACTAATATGCAATATGAATATTCGCAGAGACTAAAGAAAAACTCATTGATCGAATCACGTCTCAGCGGGTGAAAAAACCAACATTAAAAGCTATAGACTCATCATCGGACTCAACCGATTCGGAGTCAGCAAGTTGTTCACGTGGTCCAAAATTATCCACTTCGCAGATTGTGAACAAGAAACTTCTTGCTCTCAACTCATCATCGGACTCAACCGATTCGGAGTCAGCAAGTTGTTCACGTGGTCCAAAATTATCCACTTCGCAGATTGTGAACAAGAAACTTCTTGCTCTCAAACAGACCCAGGCTGCAGTGAGTACTACTTATTTGATATTATATTACTTTTATATCATTTTATTTAAGACAGTTATCATTAGGTATAAGAAAGCAGATATATATATATATATTGCAGGTATGCATGCTACAATAGATTTTTCCCATTATCGCGATTCAAAAGTTGATTAAATTCTAGATTCTTTTCATCTCAGTAGAACAAATATTTTTGTTGCTTTTTCAAACGCCTAATGCATTTATAATTAAACTACAGCATGTGAACGCTCGCTTCGCGGAGCGAACTACTTATACTGTTATATTATTTTTCGGGGTCAAAATATATAAATCTAAAATACTACGGTGGTCGAACGGGTATGCAAATTTTTTACCAATAAATGCGGGTATATACAACATAAAACAAAAGATATGAGGGAAGAACATATTTATTATGAGGGTAGGCCAAAGACGTGCTTGTCCACACAATCGGATTGCAGCGCTACGTCGGAAAAATTATGAGCCTGCAAAAATCCCGAATGTTTTCACAAGGCCCTAAATGCATATTTCATAAACGTGGGCAATCAAGTGTTGATACACATAAAGATGTATCTAAACCTCGTTGCGCAACAGGTTGGCGAATAGACCGGAAAAGAGGAAAATATCTTTGTATTTGACGGAAAATAAAGGACCCTGTCATAAATCGTTTGTGCTTGATTGTGATCGAGTTGAAATAGAAAAATTTTTGCTTTTACGTGTGTCCAGAAATTTACCCGCCTTTGTACCAGTAAAAAAAAATGTTTCCTTCAGGTATATACCCGAGTCGATTGGTCGCCGAAAGTTCGGGACTCGTGGATTAGTATACTACAAATAATGAATATTTAACGGTTGTAAAAATGTGAGAATATTCTGATTTTCTCAGGTATTACGTCTTAAGTGAGAGTTATTTCAACTCGACTGGGCTTTAACTTCACAGAAACCAAAGGAGTCAACCTCCTGCACAAGCAAAATATAATCCTCAATACAAGGACGTAAATTACAGAAAAAGACGAATATATAGGCACTAATTTATTTTACATATCCATGCCATTGTGACGTAAGAAGATGGGTATAACATATTTTTTTTTTAATTATTGCAGGGCGGACTGGACTTAGTTGAAACAATTTTGATGAATATTCATGTACAGAATAACACAACAATCCGTCACAACAAATTTTTTGTAATAACTAATACACAACAGTTGGAATAATTTTTTTTACTTTTTCACGGTGTAGTAAGTAAAGTGAGAGGCGTTGATGTTTTATTTTTCTGATTTTTCATAGAATTTTTATTACGTATGAGTTTGAAAATGTCATTAGAGTAGTCTCTCCTATATTGGAAATCCACATTCGGTTTTTAAGTTTAGTAATACTAAAAATTATTATTTTTTTTGGATAAATAAGTACGTTTAATGGAAATTTTTTCCATTAATAACAATAAAACAGATATTTAAATTTTTCTAAATATTTATGGGAGGATAATATTTTTTTTGGATAAATAAGTACGTTTAATGGAAATTTTTTCCATTAATAACAATAAAACAGATATTTAAATTTTTCTAAATATTTATGGGAGGATATCTTAGTGCTTAAAACTGTTGACCAAAGCTGATATCGCTATTCATAATTATTACTTTGAACGTAATAAATTCGAAGGATTTTAGTATCTCAACTGAGATATCTTAGTGCTTAAAACTGTTGACCAAAGCTGATATCGCTATTCATAATTATTACTTTGAACGTAATAAATTCGAAGGATTTTAGTATCTCAACTGAGTCCATCAGTCTCCCCTATAATCATAAGTTAAACTTAATAAAGCTTCGACGAGTATCGGTTCGCACAATTATGCACAACAACTATGCACTTTTGTTTGCTTTATATTTTAAACAGAGAATGCGAAATCCATTATTGCATTAGTAGGTTTACAAATAATGTAGATATTGATTTTTTCTATAAAGGAGTCGTTAACCAAGGCCATGGTGTTGCGCATCAGTCTTCATTAGAAAATTGGGACCCTCCGTCAATCATTATGGATCATGACAGCGCATCTCCATTTACTTTACATCTCCACTCCGAGTCCGGTTTAAAGATTAGCGAATATGTAAATAACGAAGACGAAATTGCAGAAAATTTCAACACGAGTGAATTTTCAACTGGTGCAAGCAAAGTGTTGGAAAATTATGAGATACAGCACGGTATAACAGATGAGGATGAAAGGTCGGATATTCTCAGTTTCTATGATCCGGCATGGGATTTCATATCAGGATGCGAATCAGGTTATATGTCGGATCGAACCTCTGAAAATGAAGAAGATGTGTCATCATCTGGATCATCCAGATATCCAACTGATTCACATCCACTGTCAAGTCATGATAAAATGTTTTAAACAACTGGCGGCTCCAGAATAATGTTTCCACAGTCGAATCTGACAGTAGATGATGTGCAATTGATGATAATGTGCTATTCTGTTTCCAAACATCTCACTCAAAACGATCACGATGATCTAGTTAATTTGATAAAAGTGTTAGCCGGTCCGGATTTTGAATATTGGGATCTATCGCATTATGTACGTGGAAAAACATATAATCCCCCGCGCGATAAGATGCGATTTCATTTCATTTGTAAGTCAGAAAACTGTAACAAAGTTAAGGGATCTATCGCATTATGTACGTGGAAAAACATATAATCCCCCGCGCGATAAGATGCGATTTCATTTCATTTGTAAGTCAGAAAACTGTAACAAAGTTATTGTATACAAGAAGCATGGATAAGAAAATCAATGGTGAGAAAGTATTTTGTCAAGAATGTGAAGATTCATTTGTAAGTCAGAAAACTGTAACAAAGTTATTGTATACAAGAAGCATGGATAAGAAAATCAATGGTGAGAAAGTATTTTGTCAAGAATGTGAAGCACATCAAGAAATATCAACAAAAACATCCAGACATTTTATAACAATTGACATTGAGTATCAATTGCAATTGATGTTAACTGAACCACATTTGCAAGACAATTTACAAGAAATATCAACAAAAACATCCAGACATTTTATAACAATTGACATTGAGTATCAATTGCAATTGATGTTAACTGAACCACATTTGCAAGACAATTTGTTAAAAAATATTGAGGATTTGAAAAATCCCCGAAACGATGGAGTTATTCGCGACGTTTATGATTCAAACAAAAACATCCAGACATTTTATAACAATTGACATTGAGTATCAATTGCAATTGATGTTAACTGAACCACATTTGCAAGACAATTTGTTAAAAATATTGAGGATTTGAAAAATCCCCGAAACGATGGAGTTATTCGCGACGTTTATGATTCTGAGTTATACGTGGAAAAACATATAATCCCCCGCGCGATAAGATGCGATTTCATTTCATTTGTAAGTCAGAAAACTGTAACAAAGTTATTGCGACAAGAAGCATGGATAAGAAAATCAATGGTGAGAAAGTATTTTGTCAAGAATGTGAAGCACAAACATTTGTAAGTCAGAAAACTGTAACAAAGTTATTGCGACAAGAAGCATGGATAAGAAAATCAATGGTGAGAAAGTATTTTGTCAAGAATGTGAAGCACAACAAGAAATATCAACAAAAACATCCAGACATTTTATAACAATTGACATTGAGTATCAATTGCAATTGATGTTAACTGAACCACATTTGCAAGACAATTACAAGAAATATCAACAAAAACATCCAGACATTTTATAACAATTGACATTGAGTATCAATTGCAATTGATGTTAACTGAACCACATTTGCAAGACAATTCGTTAAAAAATATTGAGGATTTGAAAAATCCCCGAAACGATGGAGTTATTCGCGACGTTTATGATTCTGAGTTATATAAAAAAGTACAAACTTTGTGTCCTGCGAAAAAATATTGAGGATTTGAAAAATCCCCGAAACGATGGAGTTATTCGCGACGTTTATGATTCTGAGTTATATAAAAAAGTACAAACTTTGTGTCCTGCGGCACTCACTTATAACCTTAATACCGACGGAGCTCCAGCATTCCACAGTTCAAGTAATAGTTTATGAGTTATATAAAAAAGTACAAACTTTGTGTCCTGCGGCACTCACTTATAACCTTAATACCGACGGAGCTCCAGCATTCCACAGTTCAAGTAATAGTTTTTGGCCAATTCAACTGTATGTGAATGAATTCTCTTCAAAAAAAAGATTTAAGCAAACTATATTAGGTGGACTGTTTTTAACAAATCGGGAACCTAATGCTGTTGAACTGAATTTATATCTATCAAAATTCTTCGAAGAAACTGCTCATCTGATGTCAACCGGTCTAGACATCACGATTCATGATACTGGATTAAAAAAGAATTTGAAATTTTATTGTCTTCTCATTTGTGTAGACTCGGTATCGCGGCCGGTCATTCAATGCCGATATCAGTTTAATGGTCGATGGGGATGTAGTTGGTGTTACGCTGAAGGACATCATGATGGATCAATGCGTTATCCCATGACTGAGGATGATTCTCCTCTAAGAACATAAGAGTTACATATGAAAGATGTAAATGAAGTGGAAAAAAAAACACCCAGTAAATGGTGTCAAAGGTCGTTCAGTTGTAACTGCTTCAGAACATTTCGACAGTGTGTGGGGCTTTCCTATCGACTACATGCATGGCTATCTTTTAGGCGTTCCAAAGCAACTGTGGACTAATTGGACAACACCGAAAACAAAAGGATACTTGACGCCAAAAGACAGCATGGAGATCGACAAACGCCGGTTGAATATACAACGTCCACAAGAAATTCACCGGCTCACTCGACCAATCAAATACGCTGCTAAATGGAAAGCCACAGAATGGGAAGAATCGACAAACGCCGGTTGAATATACAACGTCCACAAGAAATTCACCGGCTCACTCGACCAATCAAATACGCTGCTAAATGGAAAGCCACAGAATGGGAAGCCTGGCTACTATTGGATAGTGCGCCGTGTTTGAAGGGTATCCCCGATGAGGAATGTTACCAATCTTATCTTCTCTTTGTCCGTAGTATAATGAGCCTTTCAACATCCGAAATAACAATAACCGATATTTATCAGACACAATATGATTTACTCCGATTTGTTGGTGATTACTCTTTGTCCGTAGTATAATGAGCCTTTCAACATCCGAAATAACAATAACCGATATTTATCAGACACAATATGATTTACTCCGATTTGTTGGTGATTGCCAGCAATTTTATGGAATAAACTTTATGACCTACAATCTGCATTCACTCCTTCATGTGACGAAAAACCGGCTCACTCGACCAATCAAATACGCTGCTAAATGGAAAGCCACAGAATGGGAAGCCTGGCTACTATTGGATAGTGCGCCGTGTTTGAAGGGTATCCTCGATGAGGAATGTTACCAATCTTATCTTCTCTTTCTCCGTAGTATAATGAGCCTTTCAACATCCGAAATAACAATAACCGATATTTATCAGGCACAATATGATTTACTCCGATTTGTTGGTGATTGCCAGCAATCCGTAGTATAATGAGCCTTTCAACATCCGAAATAACAATAACCGATATTTATCAGGCACAATATGATTTACTCCGATTTGTTGGTGATTGCCAGCAATTTTATGGAATAAACTTTATGACCTACAATCTGCATTCACTCCTTCATGTGACGAAATACACAATATGATTTACTCCGATTTGTTGGTGATTGCCAGCAATTTTATGGAATAAACTTTATGACCTACAATCTGCATTCACTCCTTCATGTGACGAAATCGGTAAAGAAAAGTGGTCCACTATTTGCAAGCTCATGCTTCATGTTTGAGGATGGTATTTTCCAATTGAAAAAAAATATCCATGCAGCAAATGGAATTGCTCAACAAATTGCGTGTTCAACCGTAAAACGAGAATATATCCGAATTTGAGGATGGTATTTTCCAATTGAAAAAAAATATCCATGCAGCAAATGGAATTGCTCAACAAATTGCGTGTTCAACCGTAAAACGAGAATATATCCGACTGAATTTACGCAACGCAACGGATTCAACCACATGATTTGACTATTGCTCTAATTTATTTGAACGTAAAATTTTGAAAAATTGTGTTCAAACAGTGAATAATGCTGTTTTAATTGGGAATGGAAAACAAGCCGATTTGACTATTGCTCTAATTTATTTGAACGTAAAATTTTGAAAAATTGTGTTCAAACAGTGAATAATGCTGTTTTAATTGGGAATGGAAAACAAGCCGCAAAAAGCAGTCAGCTTATTTCAACGTTTTTTCAAAATGCTATTAACTTGCAAGTTTTCAACCGATGTATATGTTTTAATTGGGAATGGAAAACAAGCCGCAAAAAGCAGTCAGCTTATTTCAACGTTTTTTCAAAATGCTATTAACTTGCAAGTTTTCAACCGATGTATTTATCAGCAAATGGCTCTCCGTAGTACAAAGTATTGTCGACCAAAAAGAACTAATGATACCGCTATTCAACTATATAACAAAATTTTTTTAATAATTGACGACTTGGTTGTAGTACATAACTTATGCTATATTTATGGCCGTGAGATAACTAATGATACCGCTATTCAACTATATAACAAAATTTTTTTAATAATTGACGACTTGGTTGTAGTACATAACTTATGCTATATTTATGGCCGTGAGATGACTGTTGCACCAGCTCACTTTGCTCATGATGTGCAATTGAATAATATATTTGAAGTCCATAGTTTCGGCGAAGAAATTATCACAGAAATATCGCAAATTCATAGAAAAGTTATTTATTTTACAACTGGAGCAAAGAAATTCATTGCATATTTTCCACATTATCTTGGAGTCTAATGAATAATTGTTTACTTAGCAAACCGAAGTAGAAGTTTTTAGTGACTATTATTATTTATTGCACATATTGAATTTATAAATAGAGTTTTGCATGGCATGGTAGGCACTAAAATTTATTACAAAAAAAGTCTCTTGAAAATTGTTTCTATATTCTGTCGTTTTGTTTTGCAGCTATTTTCATTTTAAACGGCATGTTATTATTTTGAGCATATGTTCTTTTAGCTTCAGTGAAGCGATATATAAAAATTACGACATGTCAACCAGTATAAAGAAAATAATTTTAATTTGTTTAGGAATTACTTCAACCACGGACACCAGAAAAAATGACTTCTAAAAGCGATGATCAGCAAACTGTAGAAGGAATGCCACATGATCCTGAGGAGTTAGAACATGATATATCCAACGACGCTCTAAACAACAATAATTCTGCACCTCCCCCAAATGTAAGTACCTATAATTGCAAAAGCTTGCCGTTTCTTTAAAAAAATCTTTGAATAATTCCTACCCGATGATTGCCATCATATTTCGATGAAGAAGTGAGTCTTGCAAAACAAGTTTATTTTTTTAATATTACAAGGCTCAGCAACCTCTATTATCTTAGTGAATTTGGAAAAATTTTTCATTCGACAAAATAATGCACTCGGAATATAGCTGAAAGAGACATTTAGAATTACAAGGCTCAGCAACCTCTATTATCTTAGTGAATTTGGAAAAATTTTTCATTCGACAAAATAATGCACTCGGAATATAGCTGAAAGAGACATTTAGGATAAATTTTTTTGAATATGAACCTGCCATCATATTATCTAACTTTTTGTATACATTTAGTGAGGAAAGTGGGGTTTAATGGGGTACTCTTGATAATAATGAATAAATTTTTTTGAATATGAACCTGCCATCATATTATCTAACTTTTTGTATACATTTAGTGAGGAAAGTGGGGTTTAATGGGGTACTCTTGATAATAATGATAATCTGAAAACCGAAAGTGTAAAAATAAAGTAAAAGCTGCTCGCGAAAAACAATAGAAATTAAAAAAAATTATGCAATTGCTTGCGAAATACAGTTCCACCCATGCCAAATTATGTTGAAAAATCGCCAAAGGGCATAAAAAGATCGAGAGAAAATAGTACTTGGTTAACCTTGAGGTTTGACCTTGAATTCCTGCGCTCGCCTTCTGCTCAAGCAGTAAACTTTTCACGGTCGACATGACCTCTTTTGCTCCCTTGGTGAACAATGTACTATTATTAGCTCGCCTTCTGCTCAAGCAGTAAACTTTTCACGGTCGACATGACCTCTTTTGCTCCCTTGGTGAACAATGTACTATTATTTACTCGTTTTTTTAGGTTTTCAATTTCGTCCGCTTATCCCATTTTGCCCCTGCGCCCCATTATTGCCCTATATTAAATGAAGTGTATCATCATCTGAAGGCGATACAAATCGATATATCAACAATGTACTATTATTTACTCGTTTTTTTAGGTTTTCAATTTCGTCCGCTTATCCCATTTTGCCCCTGCGCCCCATTATTGCCCTATATTAAATGAAGTGTATCATTATCTGAAGGCGATACAAATCGATATATCCACAAGCGTCCTGCGAACCGAAAAAGAATTTGAAACGGCTCGACTATTAGTTCATAATATATCTATTTATGATGTTTCCACAATAACCGAAATCCAGTTTTTCTTGATTATATGGATTTTCTCTTGATTCTACTGCAAACAAATTTCGTTCGGTGTCAATGTTCAGCATTCAAATTTTTTCTTGTCAAGAATGTATATTATTATACACACTAAACAAATAATAATTTTTAACCGCTAAATTATAATATATGTATCAGCCTATAAATTCAGATTGCAATTTTATTTGTAGGCCGCCAAAAAAAGAACGATTTCTTCGTCGTCGAATGATGGCAGTGACAACAAAAAGCAAAAGACAATTCGGACGATCCCTACATCGACAGCGGTGCAAAGTCCCAAGTAGAGGTATAATTCATTTTGCCTTATCTTATTTATACCAGCAATAATAGGTAATTCGGACGATCCCTACATCGACAGCGGTGCAAAGTCCCAAGTAGAGGTATAATTCATTTTGCCTTATCTTATTTATACCAGCAATAATAGGTACTCGCGCTATAATAAGAATATGCTGAGGAATTTCCGTAATTATCCGCATATATTCTGTAGTTAACCTTCTGCTCAAGCAGTAAACTTTTCACGGTCGACATGACCTCTTTTGCTCCCTTGGTGAACAATGTACTATTATTTACTCGTTTTTTTAGGTTCTCAATTTCGTCCGCTTATCCCATTTTGCCCCTGCGCCCCATTATTGCCCTATATTAAATGAAGTGTATCATCATCTGAAGGCGATACAAATCGATATATCATCAATTTCGTCCGCTTATCCCATTTTGCCCCTGCGCCCCATTATTGCCCTATATTAAATGAAGTGTATCATCATCTGAAGGCGATACAAATCGATATATCCACAAGCGTCCAGCGAACCGAAAAAGAATTTGAAACGGCTCGACTATTAGTTCATAATATATCTATTTATGATGTTTCCACAATAACCGAAATCCAGTTTTTCTTGATTATATGGACGAACCGAAAAAGAATTTGAAACGGCTCGACTATTAGTTCATAATATATCTATTTATGATGTTTCCACAATAACCGAAATCCAGTTTTTCTTGATTATATGGATTTTCTCTTGATTCTACTGCAAACAAATTTCGTTCGGTGTCAATGTTCAGCATTCAAATTTTTTCTTGTCAAGAATGTATATTATTATACACACTAAACAAATAATAATTTTTAACCGCTAAATTATAATATATGTATCAGCCATGTTCAGCATTCAAATTTTTTCTTGTCAAGAATGTATATTATTATACACACTAAACAAATAATAATTTTTAACCGCTAAATTATAATATATGTATCAGCCTATAAATTCAGATTGCAATTTTATTTGTAGGCCGCCAATCAAGAATGTATATTATTATACACACTAAACAAATAATAATTTTTAACCGCTAAATTATAATATATGTATCAGCCTATAAATTCAGATTGCAATTTTATTTATAGGCCGCCAAAAAAAGAACGATTTCTTCGTCTTCGAATGATGGCAGTGACAAAAAAAAGCAAAAGACAATTCGGACGATCCCTACATCGACAGCGGTGCAAAGTCCCAAGTAGAGGTATAATTTATATCGAATGATGGCAGTGACAAAAAAAAGCAAAAGACAATTCGGACGATCCCTACATCGACAGCGGTGCAAAGTCCCAAGTAGAGGTATAATTTATTTTGCCTTATCTTATTTATACCAGCAATAATAGGTACTCGCGCTATAATAAGAATATGCTGAGGAATTTCCGTAATTATCCGCATATATTCTGTAGTTAAATGTGTCCTGTTATGGATTTGCATCGAAATCGTATATACTTACATATAAATGTGGTGAACGTCGCGAATAATGCATGTCAGTATGACAATATTAAAATGTGTCCTGTTATGGATTTGCATCGAAATCGTATATACTTACATATAAATGTGGTGAACGTCGCGAATAATGCATGTCAGTATGACAATATTAAATGTCAACACTTGTTATACGATAATATCTTTTGAGTATAAAGTATTAAGAATTGTGTGCTGCCACAGATTCATGGCACAAACGGCCGTGAGAATGACGGAGATAAAATTGCGACACAAGAGCCGAGCATACCTCCTGAAGAAAAGAAGTATTAAGAATTGTGTGCTGCCACAGATTCATGGCACAAACGGCCGTGAGAATGACGGAGATAAAATTGCGACACAAGAGCCGAGCATACCTCCTGAAGTAAAGAAAACTCTGAAAAAAAACCAAACGAAACCATCGCAACCAGAACACGAGGAAAAGTCAATAACCAATGGTCTTGTCAAAACTATACCTCTAAAGCCGACTATCTCGAATAAAGTAAGTTGAATTCACAATAAATTTCTAAATTATCGATTCATATATATTGTCAGAAACGTATGCAAACTTTCCAATATGGGAGAAAACTCTGAAAAAAAACCAAACGAAACCATCGCAACCAGAACACGAGGAAAAGTCAATAACCAATGGTCTTGTCAAAACTATACCTCTAAAGCCGATTATCTCGAATAAAGTAAGTTGAATTCACAATAAATTTCTAAATTATCGATTCATATATATTGTCAGAAACGTATGCAAACTTTCCAATATGGGTAATCGATATCTCGAATAAAGTAAGTTGAATTCACAATAAATTTCTAAATTATCGATTCATATATATTGTCAGAAACGTATGCAAACTTTCCAATATGGGTAATCGATAAAATAAGTAACCTACTGCGCTTTAAAATTGTTTTAATTCCATATTCCTATATAACTTTTCTATCCTTCTTTCTGTATATAAATTGTTCAGAACCCAGAGACTGGTTCAGCAGGTGTGATAGCACAGATGAACGGGAAAACTATGCCATAACAGAAGTCTAAAGTACCGAAGAATACCCGGCTGAAAGAAAATAACACCCCCTAAAATAAACCCGTGAAGGTATCAGATATCATCGTAAAAGTAAGTTGATAAAATTCAATACATAAAAAAATATATGAAAAATCTTCTAAATGAAAAATGGTTTACATACCTACTGGAAGTGAATGATCTAAAATAAAATATTGGGATAAAAATCTAAACTAAAACGAATCTTATGAATCAATTTAATTATAATTTGTGAGATAAATTTCATTTCATTGGAAAACTAATACCTTTATCGGTCTCATTGTTTGATTCATAAAAAGAAAACTCTGAAAAAAAACCAAACGAAACCACCAAAACAACAACCAATGGTCTTGTGAAAACTATACCTCTAAAGCCGATTATCTCGAATAAAGTAAGTTGAATTCACAATAAATTTCTAAATTATCGATTCATATATATTGTCAGAAACGTATGCAAACTTTCCAATATGGGTAATCGATAAAATAAGTAACCTACTGCGCTTTAAAATTGTTTTAATTCCATATTCCTATATAACTTTTCTATCCTTCTTTCTGTATATAAATTGTTCAGAACCCAGAGACTGGTTCAGCAGGTGTGATAGCACAGATGAACGGGAAAACTATGCCACAACAGAAGTCTAAAGTACCGAAGAATACCCGGCTGAAAGAAAATAACACCCCCTAAAATAAACCCGTGAAGGTATCAGATATCATCGTAAAAGTAAGTTGATAAAATTTAATACATAAAAAAATATATGAAAAATCTTCTAAATGGAAAATGGTTTACATACCTACATGAAGCGAATGATCTAAAATAAAATATTGGGATAAAAATCTAAACTAAAAAGAATCTTATGAATCAATTTAATTATAATTTGTGAGATAAATTTCATTTCATTGGAAAACTAATACCTTTATCGGTCTCATTGTTTGATTCATAAAAATTTTTTTTTTCACAATTTTTTTCTTAAACTGAAATTTTTATTATAATTCTCACCTCTAGAAAAAATTGTAGTAAGTAGTATTAAGGGGGAAAATAATATACTTAAAATATAAAATTTTTTTCTTAAACTGAAATTTTTATTATAATTCTCACCTCTAGAAAAAATTGTAGTAAGTAGTATTAAGGGGGAAAATAATATACTTAAAATATAATGAAAAGCTTCATATTTCCGTTATATATTTATTAAGGACAGTCCGATAGATAGTGTAAGTTCAGAGGAAATCAAGACATCCGAACATACCGATATTTTTTTATGTTTTGTAAATATTTTAAAATATAAATAAATATAATAAACATGTGATTGTTTTTGTAGCCGCCTGTACTAAAAGTTACTACTTTTGACGCTCGAAAAAATGTGACGCCAAAGATGCCGGAGCAATGCCCGCAACAAATAAATAATTCCATTCCATCGACATCAAAGGCGCAGCAATTTCCCAAAAAGGTGAGTTAAAAATGAAATCCAATGGATCATGAAAATATTTATACATGTGTAATGATCCCAAAAGCCACTGCACTCACTTAGTGGGCGATAATGAATGAAATACATTGATTAAGAAAAAAAATTTTCAGGCGGCCGTTGATCCAAACAGTAATTTTATGTTACTGAAACGGATTTTAGCCGAGGTACGGCGTGTAAATACCAGGATAGATCAACTAAGCCAAAAATCCAGGCCGTTGATCCAAACAGTAATTTTATGTTACTGAAACGGATTTTAGCCGAGGTACGGCGTGTAAATACCAGGATAGATCAACTAAGCCAAAAATCCGAATGTGACCGGCAGAATATGAGGTAAATATTTAATAATTGTATAAAAAAAAAACCGCAGTTTCAGCTGTTCAACAGTATTAAAACTATAAAATCAGATTTATGACCGGCAGAATATGAGGTAAATATTTAATAATTGTATAAAAAAAAAACCGCAGTTTCAGCTGTTCAACAGTATTAAAACTATAAAATCAGATTTGTTATCGAATCCTCAATATACATTAATTCCTGATGCATTGATTTCTAGAGAAGATATTATAGCCATGTTCAACAGTATTAAAACTATAAAATCAGATTTGTTATCGAATCCTCAATATACATTAATTCCTGATGCATTGATTTCTAGAGAAGATATTATAGCCAATCATGTTCAAACGATGGATGTTTTGGAGCAGCTGCGACAAAATTGGGATCAACTCCAAAGTACGTAGTTGAAAATTTCTAGAGAAGATATTATAGCCAATCATGTTCAAACGATGGATGTTTTGGAGCAGCTGCGACAAAATTGGGATCAACTCCAAAGTACGTAGTTGAAATTTATTTGAAGAAATTTAAAAATAATAGATATTTAACGTATAAAATTGAACTTATAGAGTATGCGGAAGCTGGTATTTTTGCTTAAATTAGCGTTTTTTTATATATTGATAGACTGAGTAAAAACAAAATTTTTCAAATTCTAATAAAATCAACCTAAATATATCTATATATTGACTTGATATTCAAATTTAATCTATTTTACTTAAAATATTCTTCAATTGTCAATGAATTTTTCAGATACTCCGCCACCATATGGGATATATATTGACTTGATATTCAAATTTAATCTATTTTACTTAAAATATTCTTCAATTGTCAATGAATTTTTCAGATACTCCGCCACCATATGGGGTCGCTCCGTCTGTAGAAGACATTAATATGCCTCCTGTAGTTGGATATTTGCGAAA
>MVJL01005130.1:0-15414 GCA_002156465.1 Macrocentrus cingulum
AAGGTGGATCCCTCGTGACAGATAATACAGCCTAGAGTAGTAGCTGTATCGCGGGTCCGTGATGGACAGTCTGTACCGCAGCTTGGCGTAGTCGATGGTGGTATGGACTGGCCGAAGATTACGGGTACGGCTGTCGATTTCCTCGTCGTCGTTGGTGATAACACGCACCTCGTCGTCGATGGTGATAACAGGCACCTCGTCGTTGATGGTGACGATTTCCGGACTCGGTTCCAGAGGGGTATCGTCCTCGATGGTGATTACTTCCAGTAGGTCTAGAAGATTACGGGTACGGCTGTCGACTTCCTCGTCGTCGATGGTGATAACAGGCACCTCGTCGTTGATGGTGACGATTTCCGGACTCGGTTCCAGAGGGGTATCGTCCTCGATGGTGATTACTTCCAGTAGGTCTTCAGGCACAGGGCAGTTCGACTCGGGAGTAGCGAGTTCCGTCACCAGGAAGTTGTCATCGACTGCCGGTGCTCCCTCGTCGACTGCCGGTGCTCCTGCGCTGGTGGTTGGTGTTGGACGACTCGGGAGTAGCGAGTTCCGTCACCAGGAAGTTGTCATCGACTGCCGGTGCTCCCTCGTCGACTGCCGGTGCTCCTGCGCTGGTGGTTGGTGTTGGATCTAGTGGCTCAGGTGGAGTTTGTTTGCCTTCGTAGGATCGGAGTGATCCTAGAAACTCGTCGACTGCCGGTGCTCCTGCGCTGGTGGTTGGTGTTGGATCTAGTGGCTCAGGTGGAGTTTGTTTGCCTTCGTAGGATCGGAGTGATCCTAGAAGTTGTCGAAGGAAAACTTTCCTTCCTCCTCTCTTCCTCCTTTTTGAAGTTTTCCCGGAGGGATTCACGGGCTCCTGCTTCTCCTTTGGGAAGGGTACACCGATTGTCGAAGGAAAACTTTCCTTCCTCCTCTCTTCCTCCTTTTTGAAGTTTTCCCGGAGGGATTCACGGGCTCCTGCTTCTCCTTTGGGAAGGGTACACCAGCGAACGCCTTACCGGGAGCAGTGGTGTCACTCGTAGAAGTAGGTCAGCCAGACCTAGGTTGGCCTTGGTTGACTCGCATCGAGTGGCGGGAACACCAGTACGAGATGCTCCGGGCCCAATCTCTGCGATGTCAGCTCGTAGAACTGCTTCCTGCGATTTGCGCCGAGTTCCCTAGGGTTGGCGGTAAATCGGAGTCAGCAGTCTTCGTAGCAGAGTTGACAAGAGCACCAGGACGAGATACTCTGTGTCGTTGAGTCGAGGTAGGCCTCCAGACCTAGGTAGGAGGTGACTGCCTTCTCTGAGCTTCCAGAACAGTGAGCTTGTCTCGCGCCGAGTTCCCTAGGGTTGGCGGACGAGGTAGGCCTCCAGACCTAGGTAGGAGGTGACTGCCTTCTCTGAGCTTCCAGAACAGTGAGCTTGTCTCGCGCCGAGTTCCCTAGGGTTGGCGGTGAGACAAGTGTGGCTGTTCGTGTCTGCTGCTGGACTGACGACCGGTGGTTTTTGCAGGGAGCCCTCAAAATCAGCCGATGTTCACGTGATCCGGAGTGCACGTGCAGCGATATTTGTCACGTAGGCCCAAATTTCCTTAGAATTGATTGTCGAGTCCCGGGTTATTCGATCCAATTCTTTATCGCGAGGTGGACGGTCCGAGCGCGCAGACATAAACACCGGAAGGCGTGATATCGGAGTAATATTCGGTGTCATGATGTGTCATGCACCGAACATTAAAATAAAGTTAAAACCTACGAGCGCGCAGACATAAACACCGGAAGGCGTGATATCGGAGTAATATTCGGTGTCATGATGTGTCATGCACCGAACATTAAAATAAAGTTAAAACCTTAGAAAAATTATTCGTCACAAATATATATTAATATATTTATACCGACAACTAGATCAAAATATTTTAAGTTCATTAACACAGATGGACCCCAGACACCGTGAAGATCATCGTTTGAGTCCGATGCATGAACAATCAACATTTTTCCTTTGATATCGTCATCAGCACGACTTTTGGGTACTACTGAAGAGATTGGGTACTTCCGAGTATTGTTGACAGGGTCAGCTGGGTGCTCACAGTATGTGCAGCCATAAAAGTCAGTATATTGCTTCAATTTCATATTGCTTAATTTCTCTTCCTCGCAGTGTCCAATTGACACCCTCTGAGCTCAATGTATTAGCTTGTTGGACAAAAGAACTGAGGAATTCGTTCATGTTGGGCTCTTTTTTATCGACTCACAAACCAGCAATGAGTATGTTTTTCCGTTGAAGATCTTCGGGAAATTCATTAATTTTAATGTAAATTGGCCACATTGTTGTTTTTGAAGAATTCGCTGATTGGCAACCATCAGTGTTGAATGTGCATTTCAAGTTCCACTGACCATTTAGTACCCGAATTCTTTAATTTTTTGGTATCCTTGTCCATCATAAAGATCCTCTAATGCTGCATCATCCGTTTTTTAACGACTAAATCGGTAATTCATATGTTTTGATAGAGATAGAATTTCAAGTAGATGTTTAATCTGTTGCTGTAGGTCAAATTCAACAAAATACAATTCTGCATCCCCTGTATAAACTTTGCAACCGCAAGTACAAGTGATCGATTTTTGATTATCCTCTCGAACTCCCAAATATTTTTACAACAAAATACAATTCTGCATCCCCTGTATAAACTTTGCAACCGCAAGTACAAGTGATCGATTTTTGATTATCCTCTCGAACTCCCAAATATTTTTGACACTCGGGACAGGAAAGTGATATGTCAATGAGTCCATCTCAGCGGAGAAATATTTATCCAGCATATAATATGTATCCAGAACCACGCGTGCATCATAAACACTCGGGACAGGAAAGTGATATGTCAATGAGTCCATCTCAGCGGAGAAATATTTATCCAGCATATAATATGTATCCAGAACCACGCGTGCATCATACAGTTGGTTAATCAACTTGAGTATATCAATAATAGCTTCCCATGATAAAGAATGTCGTGATACTAACGTCACTGCCATTAGCATAGCTTCGCCTCGCCTGATACAGTTGCAAGTACATTAATATTGGAGTAAGTAGTCATCTCCTGCATTATTTTCATGGCAACGCATCTGAAAAATATATATTATTAGATAAAGAGTCAAACTAATTTTACATTCTGATGATTGATATAGAGAGACAAGACACCAAACCAACTATAATCCAGTTAAAACATTTTTAGCGTACTTCGGGATTGAACTCATTATCCGTTTCCTCATTGGAATAACCAGAATACATGCTTTCCGTGTCAGTGTTATCATCAGTATTCTCAGAAATATTCTGTAAAAATAGGAAATTCGTCGCCGATAAAAATCTCACAACAGAAATAACTAAAAAAAAATTTTAGCATCTTACGGGATTTAAACTGTTGCCAACTTCTCCATTGGAATTACGTGTTCGATATACTTCGGGATTAAACCCATCAGTATCGCTATCAGAGTCACGAGAATATCTGGTTTCCGCATCATCATTGTTACCCCTGGTTGCGAGAAGTTCGTGATTTTCATCAGATAAGTTATCACATTTATCCACTCGTGCATCCATTTCCTATGATAAAAATAGTTTATAATTATATATCAATGTAATAATGATTTTTTCACATCCAAGTAATGTGTAACTATCATTGAGAAGAATCTTACTTCGAGATAACCATCGCTATTGTCCGTGTCGGTAGCTGATTCCGGCTCATCAATATTAGTAGTGCCTGATTTACTATCATCATCACTTACAGAAGTCAATTCATCATTTTCAGTCATAGCCATATTATCACCACTGTCATTCTGAACGAATGGGTCGTCATTTGCATGGGCAACCGTAGACACTTCTGCTCGTAAATCATTTGCCTACATGGAGATTAAAGATAATAATTAAAATGCTGTAATTTATTATGTTCATAAGAAATTGGTATAATAATTATTATAAATCTTAGGATGGAGGTTAGTTGGATATAAAATGCATCGAAATTATTTACTCTGCATTGAATTTCTTGTAATTTTCTTTGACGGTACAAAGGAGTTTTAGGAACTTCTTTTGAACTACTTGGTTCCAAATATTGTTTGTATCTTTGTTTAGGCATGGTTTCTTGTATATATCAATGTTGACATACACACTATTAGGAACTTCTTTTGAACTACTTGGTTCCAAATATTGTTTGTATCTTTGTTTAGGCATGGTTTCTTGTATATATCAATGTTGACATACACACTAAAAGTATTTACGACTATAGTTATATATACATGTCGACGCGCGCCTTATCAGTTGGCATCCATGTTAGGGGGTTACACACTAGCGGCACCACCCGAGCATTGCATAAACTAATCGCAACGAGGATATACCACATGTCACTTATCTCTCTTTTGCTCTCTAGTCGACTGTCTGATACGCTAAGGACATACAGGCTTTGTCGCCGATTGTATAATCGCAACGAGGATATACCACATGTCACTTATCTCTCTTTTGCTCTCTAGTCGACTGTCTGATACGCTAAGGACATACAGGCTTTGTCGCCGATTGTATCTGTTGGCATATACCTAGTGTATCCAACTTATCTCTCTTTTGCTCTCTAGTCGACTGTCTGATACGCTAAGGACATACAGGCTTTGTCGCCGATTGTATCTGTTGGCATATACCTAGTGTATCCCTGCAACAGTTTGGTGAATAATTGTAGAAATGGCAGTTGCTAAAGTTTTTTTTTCGGTTACAAAACGCCACGGTGTTGTTGATACGGACGATGTAAAACAATTCAGCATCAAAAATTACAACCGCACCGACAAGCAAAAAATTTTTTTTTCGGTTACAAAACGCCACGGTGTTGTTGATACGGACGATGTAAAACAATTCAGCATCAAAAATTACAACCGCACCGACAAGCAAAAAAAAAGCCAAAATTCAATCTAGTTACCAAGAAATGTCAAGAGTGCCAAGTTCTTGAAATTGCAAATAAGTCATTTTATTAATACTTATCGTCTGGTTTATAGAGTTTTGATTTTCTAACCGCCTCCGCATTTGCTATAAGTGCCAAGTTCTTGAAATTGCAAATAAGTCATTTTATTAATACTTATCGTCTGGTTTATAGAGTTTTGATTTTCTAACCGCCTCCGCATTTGCTATATCAGGATAGTAGTATCGGGTCGCTTTCTGCGAGACAGAGGAGGAGGGGGGAAATAAGGAGACGCTAGTTTTTGTGTTTGTATAGATAAGGTTGAGTGTTTTTTGTGTATTTAGAGGGTGGGTGGAATTTGGGTGTTTAATTAGAGGGTAGATATGTGTTTGTATAGATAAGGTTGAGTGTTTTTTGTGTATTTAGAGGGTGGGTGGAATTTGGGTGTTTAATTAGAGGGTAGATAGTGTGGGTGCTGTTTGAGCCGGATCGTGCGCGGGGTGGTGATTCGGGTAGGATTCTGCGAGGAGGTGGTGGATGTGTTTGTATAGATAAGGTTGAGTGTTTTTTGTGTATTTAGAGGGTGGGTGGAATTTGGGTGTTTAATTAGAGGGTAGATAGTGTGGGTGCTGTTTTAGCTGGATCGTGCGCGGGGTGGTGATTCGGGTAGGATTCTGCGAGGAGGTGGTGGAGTGCTGTTTCGGGTAGGATTCTGCGAGACAGGGTGGGGTGAGGATCGTGCGCGGGGTGGTGATTCGGGTAGGATTCTGCGAGGAGGTGGTGGAGTGCTGTTTCGGGTAGGATTCTGCGAGACAGGGTGGGGTGATTTTTCGGGGGCTGATTATGTGAGGTGACGTAATAGATGGTCGATATTTAATGAGAGGGTGGGTGGGTGGTAAAATATATGTAAATTAGGTATGGAAGGGTTGACAATGTGAGGTGACGTAATAGATGGTCGATATTTAATGAGAGGGTGGGTGGGTGGTAAAATATATGTAAATTAGGTATGGAAGGGTTGACCGGTCGATTTTGATATAAAATTAATGATTAAATAGTGATAAACGCAGAGGGTAAAAGTGTTGGAGGTATCAGGCGCGTAGGATGAGGGAAGAGACCGGCCGGGAAATCGAAAGAGGGAAACTCGGGGTCCTTCAGCGCGAGGGTAGGGAAAAGTGTTGGAGGTATCAGGCGCGTAGGATGAGGGAAGAGACCGGCCGGGAAATCGAAAGAGGGAAACTCGGGGTCCTTCAGCGCGAGGGTAGGGAAAGTAGGCCCTATGCGGTAGTGGAAGGGCGGGGGAAAACTCGGCGAGGAAATCGAAAGAGGGAAACTCGGGGTCCTTCAGCGCGAGGGTAGGGAAAGTAGGCCCTATGCGGTAGTGGAAGGGCGGGGGAAAACTCGGCGCGCGAAGGTGGAAAAAGCCGGCACGATGGCGGCGTGACTCCTACCGTAGTATGGGCGCCTAATACATTTTTATATTCCTCTCGATGAATTTAGCGTTTTTTTATTGATTACAATACGATGGCGGCGTGACTCCTACCGTAGTATGGGCGCCTAATACATTTTTATATTCCTCTCGATGAATTTAGCGTTTTTTTATTGATTACAATTGGATTAGGATAGGATAAAAAAATAATCGGTTTGAATTTTTACTTTATATTGTTATTGTATTTTTTCGTCAATCTTAAAATTATATTTCATTATATGTGAATATTTTTTTTTTATTTTAAAACACCGTATCTTCGCCATAGAAGAATGGATCAATAAAATTATATTTCATTATATGTGAATATTTTTTTTTTATTTTAAAACACCGTATCTTCGCCATAGAAGAATGGATCACACTGGCGCTTTTCTGTGGTAGCTTTGCAAATAAAATTATGAAGAGTATGGAAATGAAAGTGGATCATTTCACCATAGAACATGTAAAATAGATTGTTGCATCTGTGGTAGCTTTGCAAATAAAATTATGAAGAGTATGGAAATGAAAGTGGATCATTTCACCATAGAACATGTAAAATAGATTGTTGCTATGGTAACTAGGAGTATAAGCCAGTCTCTTTTCGCACAATTCAAACACATCTTGAAAATTGTCATTGAGATAATTCCCTGTGTCACGGATTTCTGGTTTTTTCATAATTTTCGCACAATTCAAACACATCTTGAAAATTGTCATTGAGATAATTCCCTGTGTCACGGATTTCTGGTTTTTTCATAAAAGAAACCTCGATGCGATAGGTGATGACTTCAGCATTCGCTTCCAGGTAGAAATGAGTCGGAAGCTGGTACAGAGAGTACAGCCAGTTTGTAATCCAACAATTTCTGGTCTGTAATAATTCAAATGTAGATTCTCGCATGTGGAGTTGAGTTCTGGTTTCGGTGTTCACCATGACAAGACAATTTGTAATCCAACAATTTCTGGTCTGTAATAATTCAAATGTAGATTCTCGCATGTGGAGTTGAGTTCTGGTTTCGGTGTTCACCATGACAAGACAATAATATCCGCGAGCATTGCGAACAGTGGGAGCAATTGTAGTGGGAGTAAACGTTTTAAGAGCGGTGGTGTTGTTGAAGAAAGCTCTAATGTCATCCATGACGTAAGAGAATTATTTCGACTCATCTCGGTTGGATTCAATGAATTTACATTAAGAGCGGTGGTGTTGTTGAAGAAAGCTCTAATGTCATCCATGACGTAAGAGAATTATTTCGACTCATCTCGGTTGGATTCAATGAATTTACAGCGTTGCATTCCGTAGTTGTACGATTGGAATGAATGCACCATTTTGATTTTTCATTCCAACTGTAAACGGTTTTTCATTCCTTGTTTTGTAAACGATGAGTTCAGTGGAACGATTGGAATGAATGCACCATTTTGATTTTTCATTCCAACTGTAAACGGTTTTTCATTCCTTGTTTTGTAAACGATGAGTTCAGTGGGAACGAATTTGACAGCAACAAATGCTCGAAACTTGCAGATGGGTGAGCCATGTTGATTCGTTTGGTTTAAGAGTGTCTTTATTACTCGAAGAATACAGAGCAACTGCCGGGGGAAATGCTTGGAAAATCTAGAGGAGCAAGCAGTGGTGGGGTGGTGGACTTTTGTTTCATAGATAAGTAAGTAGTAGTGGTGGGGGAAAGGACCCAATCCTTCAAACAGTTGCTGACAGTTTCCTTACAGCCCTCACGACGGGAGTTTTCTGAGAGATTATCCGTGTGTTCGTCCTTCATGTGCGATGACCACCAAGTATGAAGTACGCCATCCAAACGCGTTGGAGCGGGATCTGTTCTACGGTGATGCAGATTATCATATAGAGTTCGTCCTTCATGTGCGATGACCACCAAGTATGAAGTACGCCATCCAAACGCGTTGGAGCGGGATCTGTTCTACGGTGATGCAGATTATCATATAGCAGACTGCCCTGAACACGAACCGCATATCCACGTAGGTGAGGCAGAAATGTCATCGTGGGGAAGTAATTTTAAATTCCAAATACCATTAATTATATGCTCACTGATGCAGATTATCATATAGAAGACTGCCCTGAACACGAACCGCATATCCACGTAGGTGAGGCAGAAATGTCATCGTGGGGAAGTAATTTTAAATTCCAAATACCATTAATTATATGCTCACTGGACCGTCTGAGAAACATCAACCTCGGAGCACTTGTAACAATTAAACGAACTGTGCCGTCATTGAAGAGTATAGCAGCAGCAGCGTTCTTAACAACTCCGTAGGAGGGATAAAACGGACCCAACGGTCGATCGCGCTATACATGTTGAGACTAGGCGAGTTTGAGTTTTCCCGCCATGTCTTGATGTGACCGGCCCTGGAGCGATTCAATTTCACCGGGGAGAGCCCGTCAAAGTTCTACGGCCCTGTCCCTCACGAAAAAGAAGCACGCGCGCGCGGAGGGGCAGACACTTGTAGCACGCGACGGCTAAACATAATGAATTTTCTTGCTGACTAAATAAAAAAATTTGACGTCGAAAACTAGCATTGAACGACATTGTGTGTGTCTTGTGGTTTGTGGCAGACCTCCAGTGACTTACCGAGTGCCTTGGTTATCTCCAGAGTGTTTCATCGACGGAGAAAATCGTGGTGTGCATGCAGACAAGGCAAATTTGATCCGACGGCCCGAGTGACGACGTGCTCATCTATCTTTGGTGTGCTCTAATCCACCAAATATCTCACGTTGGTGATAAATAAAACACTTATAAAACACGAGCGACCCAATACGACCAGATTCAAGTGGAGAGCCAAGTGGTTTCTTCTAGTTACAGTTGATAAAGTTTCTTGAAAAGGGCAGCGCGCAAAAATGATCCGGATGAAAGATTTTTAAATCGCGAATACGTTAGCTTTAAAATAATTTCAAGTATGCGGTGTCTATGAGTTTAGAAGAAGTATTTGAATCATCAGAAAGGAAGCACATTTATCTCTAATATTTCGGATATCAAAAAATAAACAGGATGACGGCGAACCGAATAGCACGAAGTAATCACCACACAAGAGCAAAAAACTGTCAGAGTCACAGGTCCAAAACGTGGGATTGTCGACGAGCAAGGAAATACTTTACCGTATGGTTACAAATGCCCGAGAGTGGATTATGTCAAATATGTAAGTGACACTTATTTCAGAAATAAAATATAAAATTACTGGATTGGTGCAGATATTTGTGACGTCAAACTTGATATGTCCCATCTCCACCTCCCACAGTGTTTAGTAAACGAATGCAGTCAGTCAGTCAGTCAGTTGTGACATAGACGTTCCGGAGTCTAGGTCGGGAAAAAATAGTTCCTCATTCGAAATCAAACGTGACAGACGACCCATTGCTCTAAGAATCTATTATTATATTATATCCAGTTCGAATTGGAAAAATTCAAACAATCGTTGATCATGGTTTATAGTAAACATGGATCTGGTTGGAATCAATGAAGTGAACATCTGTACAAACTTTCCCGAGATGAAGAATATATCGGAGCTAAGTACTACAACAGAGTACGCAATACTGAAATTGAAGGCGCATATAAACCCCAACGGACGATACATCATGGCTACGTTAAGTGACTATAATACGAAGCGGAATATATACTTCTCCATACGAATATGTAACGCGCTAGACATGATACAAATAGAGACACTTAACGAAGACGCTCGCGAAATTTGTCCAGAAGACCCAAAGTTTGTTCAAGAAGCCTACTTTGATGCTACATTAAAGCCTCATGGATATATTTTGTTTGATCTGAAGCAGTCGACTGCCGACTCCCGAAAACTGCCGATTCCGCACGAACATTTCCCTAAGTGACTCACATCATTACGTATACATACCACGGAGGAGCAATGATATGAAAAGCTGTGACACTTCACGGAACGTGCCAGTAGTGCGAGTATAATGGCTGAGGAAGGTCATGCAGTGAGGTGCGCTGCTCGGAAATCGTTTGGACGTAAAAATACCATTCTGTTGCAAGCGCTTATGCATGCTACACGTAAACAACGTCGCTATTTAATGCAGTGAGGTGCGCTGCTCGGAAATCGTTTGGACGTAAAAATACCATTCTGTTGCAAGCGCTTATGCATGCTACACGTAAACAACGTCGCTATTTACCCTTGGAGAAATCCCAAAAATTATTGCTGTCTAAGTATAAGGCAGTTCTCAGAAAGTTATCGGAAAAGAATTCCAGTCTACCGTCTAAGAAGTAAATTATTGTTCAAATCCCAAAAATTATTGCTGTCTAAGTATAAGGCAGTTCTCAGAAAGTTATCGGAAAAGAATTCCAGTCTACCGTCTAAGAAGTAAATTATTGTTCAAAAGGGTGGAGCATTTCTACCCCTACTTCTGGGACCTATCATTGGCGCTTTGGCGTCTCTATTTTTTTTAAACATAGAACATGCCAGAAAAATATAAGTTTGTGCCACAAGAAAACTTGGATAGGCTTAATACATCCAGCTTTTTGGACAAAAACTGGAACAAGTCATTACCTCTTTGGCGCATCAATTTTTACATCAATAAATAAAGATGACATTTTAAACTGGTTACGGGCTCAAGATTCTTACACACGCCATCACCCTACTAGACGTAGATTTCGGCGTTTCCACTATGATGTTTCCAATATTGATGATGTTTGGGAGGCTGATCTAGCAGAGATGCAGTCTCTTAAAACGTACAATGACGGATATCGATAAGGCGTTTCCACTATGATGTTTCCAATATTGATGATGTTTGGGAGGCTGATCTAGCAGAGATGCAGTCTCTTAAAACGTACAATGACGGATATCGATATATCTTGGTTGTAATTGATGTATTGAGTAAATATGTATGGGTCGAGCTACTTAAAGACAAGTCGGCAGCGACCGTTCTCGAAGGATTTAATAAAATATTGAAACGAAGTGGACGTACTCCCGGAAAATATGTATGGGTCGAGCTACTTAAAGACAAGTCGGCAGCGACCGTTCTCGAAGGATTTAATAAAATATTGAAACGAAGTGGACGTACTCCCGGATTTCTCCAGACCGACAAAGGAAAAGAATTCGTAGCGGATACGATTCAAACATATTTATCTGCAAAAGGTATAAATTTTTGTGTTGCCCGGAATCCAGACATCAAAGCAGCTATTGTCGAACGTTTTAATAGAACGCTTACAGAACGCATGTGTCGGTATTACACATACAAAAAACCTATCGATGGATAGATGTTCTTCAGAAGCTCGTAGATGGATATAATTATACGAAGCATACGTCAATTAAAATGGAACTTGTGGCAGTGACTATCGATAATGCAATTGAAGCCTGGCGTAACGTTCAAAGTCGTCATCAAACACTAAAGCCTCATCGTCTTAAATATAAAGTGGGCGACTACGTTCGCATCAGTAAGCAAAAGGCTGCCTTCGACGAAGGTTACGAGGCAGGATGGACTAAAAAGCTGTTTAGAGGGAGAGGGGGGGATGACGATAATTCCGAGGATTTTCGTTGTTTTATTATAAAAATAATTACTCGTTTTCAATTTCATGGCTCAATGACTGGAACTATCCTAACACAAATTCGAAATGAGTATGAACAATTCATGTATAAAACGTGAAATATTCTACGAAGCAAAGTTCAAAATTTTTTCCGACGGCGAGATTTGAACAACGATGATGAAGTAGTAGAACTTATGAATAGTTTTGAATTTAAGAGTCCATTTGATAGATTGAAAACTCTATACCAACAAATAGAAGCACTAAAGGACAATCATGGGTATATAGTGAGACAAGGCGAGTTAAAATTTACCCGCCACGTCTGGATGTGACCGTCCCTGGGCGATTCAATTACCCCGGGGGGAATCCCTCAGGGTCCGACGGCCCTGTCCCTCACGAAAAAAAGCGGGCGCGCGCACAGACCCAACTAGCATCAAGTCATCTAAAAGGCATTCTTCCGGTGCCTTCAAACCAGATGTCGCTACAACGTCAAGTCACGTCATAAAGTCATTCAAAAGATATCCAATAGATAACTGATGTCTCACTTATTGCTAACTTCTGTATGCCTTGACGGTGTCTTTTTAACATCTATTTGTTGACTTAAAGACGACAAGTCGGTATCTGAAAGTTAACTATAAGCTCGGGATTTCAGTCATCTAAGTACATATACATTTTTTTTTATTTCATACTTGTCTGTAGGCTTATTTTCCCGCCAGAGCTACACGAGTGCCGGGTGACTGTCACTGACGCTGTCCCGTGCCAATTGCACCATTCAGTGACCGATGAAACATCAGTCGATAATGGTGCAGCCTATTATATCGTCGAACCAGCGGGCACGGGTATTTTTTCCCTCAGAAAAAAACCTCTCGCTGTGGGATTCGAACCCCGGTCTTCCGCGTGGCGAAGCAACGCTCAACCACACGGACCACCGATCAACGATCAGTCATCTATATGTTAACGTCTGAATGGCGTATTTAGGACACATTGTAATAAAAAAAATTTTGAAAAAAACCACAAAAAGATAGATTTGTAGAAATCAAATATTATCTTTATATGATAAAATGTACCCAATCTACACATACACTATTGGGTTCTATTTTATCACTCAAAAAGTAATATTTAATTTTCACAAATCTACCCCCTTGTAGCTTTACCTTATTAACATTATAATGCGACAATATTTTAATTATAATGGTCAATCAATACATCAATGTATTGTAACTTATCAAACAATAGAGTCTCAAGCTTTAAGTACAAAAGTGAGATGGAAAATTCATACGAAACTTATTTTTAACTAGAGACGAAGAAAGCATAAAAAAGCTTAGACCCAAAAAACGAGACGAATTGTTCGAAATGCAAATAGACTATAAAAAGATATCCAACTAATTTCTTCTCGCATGATTGCGCACCCGATCCCTACAACGACGAAGCCACTCCGCTATACTTTTGGCCACCAGATCCTCTGTAGGAATAGTTGAAAAATTTGCACCTCGAATGGCATCTACCAGAATATGTGAATGTCAATTGGATGCTATTCAGACGTATAAAATCATTATTTCTCTAGTAGATTACCTGTAATGACTCCAACAAATGTACCGTCTCCAATTTTCGTCGATTTAGGTGTTCCGCAAAATGACACCAATTTGCACAGCTGGTTGGTTATTAAAAATGCCATAGATGCATTGACTGCCTTCTTATAGGACGATCCTCCAAATGACATCACTTTATCTCTCTGGAAAATTCGAAAATATAAATTTTTACATCAAACTCATGTCTCAAATACATGGTATTTTTCAAAACCCTTACCAATTGCAGCTTTAGGCGTTCATTTACGGCAAGATTCCGATCCAATTGTCGAAACCCTTCTACTGTATTAATCGGCTCATTCGGAAGGAGGTCATAGTTGTGCCTTAAACGATTATTGTTGTTAATATTGCCAGCGGATAAATCCCGCAGCTATTCAATAATTTCCGTATGTTGTCGATGAATGCTTCGGAGCAATTTTAAAAATATACAATGGCTCAATATACAATGATCAAAATTGCAAATATATATAGAATCTTACGATTATTATTTAGATCTTCATTCACTTGATGATCAATGGGCACAGCATTATTATTAATTGGTTCAGGAGGATCGTTGTCGCTATTATCATTTATATCCGCACGATCATCATCATCATCATCCGGTCCATCAGCATCATCATTCACTTCCGCACGCTCAGTCTGATGTTTACCAGCATTAGGAACCTCATCACGATTATTAGTTTGATAATCTTCATCAAGTGCTTCGTATGTACTATCAGCGCTATTACCATCTTCATCGTCAAAGACATCTGCATCATTTGACTTTGTTGTTGACTGGCGATTTCTGTTTGTATAAGTTGTATCTGAAATGATTAAAAAATTTGTTTCGAATAGCTCTGACGTATGCTAATCCGTTCAAGACACATAAATACCTTCCGAAGCATCGTCAATATCGAAGTTGGATGGAGGTGGAGATGGAGGTTTTTGTCTTCTTTCTTTAATCTGATGCTTTTTACGGAATTCCTCAAGTTCTCTAGGGGCCGAAGTAATTATTTGCTTTTGTTTAATTGCTTTTTGTCGAATTATCTGCGCTCCTTCTACAGTACAAACTTGAATCTTTCTTGCACGTGGTCCATGATAAACTATCGAAAAAATCAGTCATTTTGCAAATATTGTTTTTTGTATAGAGAAGAACATAATAATATACCTCGATGCACCTTACCTTCTTTTTGAATATCTTGTATAACGGCGATAGGTGCTATATTTTTAGTTTGAACAACCGTTTGTTGAGTTTTTGCTGAAGTTGATCATGATTAGTTGAAAAAAATGATTAGCTGAAGTGACAAGAAAAACAAACATGGTATAGGTGACACAAAATTAGTTTCATTCTTCTCATGGAACATTTTTTTGGTATGGAAATTTTGCATGCAATGGGATAATTAGGTGCCATATTAAATGTCTTGTACTTCCCCATTGTACACACGAAATTTTTCGATTACGGCGTACTTGTGCTGAAAAAGCCTGCTGTAGTACAGCATAACTGCATATTTTCATCAAAGTAAAATTTGATTGTTGCCTGTTAAAATATCAAACATTTATATTTACCAGAGAGAGGTGCTTTCCTAGCCATCTGAAAAACGATTTGGATTGATCAACGGCTTGGTTTTTGATCCTTTGGCAGTTTCGTCGATTTTTGATCCATTGTGAATAAACAGCGGTATGAAATCCTGGAAAAAAATAAATCTTCATTAAAAAAATTATTTAAGAAATTACAATCAACTAACAACGACCCGATGATACATTTTTACTACATTAAAAAAATTATTTAAGAAATTACAATCAACTAACAACGACCCGATGATACATTTTTACTGTCTATATATATACAGCTGTTAGTAGAGGTATATCTATGTATATATACCTCTACTAACTACATTCGGTAGTCCGAACATACTCGAATGCGCGCAGTACAGCCGAGTGCGAGAGAGAGTGAGAGGCTTATTCGGACGCTTGGCCTTTCACTCTTCGGGCTCATTCGGCT
>MVJL01005138.1:0-12504 GCA_002156465.1 Macrocentrus cingulum
TTAGCGCAATTGAGGAAAAAATTTTTGACTCGTTTTTTGGGTACCCCATTGTGCCCCCTATACCCTATTTTGCCCTACCTTCCCCTAAATGTACTCAATCTTCGAGAAATAGGAGCCGAACTAGAATCAATATTGGAAGGCTAAGTAGCAATTGACGGGAGGGTAGAGGGTTCCTCGCGTTAAATGATAAGGAAAAATTTTTTTTGGTAAATTGTCACGTCGAGATTCCATGCGTAATTATTTAATAAGGGTCTGAACCAACCTGGCAATTTTTTTTCGAACGTTTTTATAGTCCAAAAGGCATTATAACAAAGGACCTTTATGCAAGCTCCTGTTTACGCGTTTAGTTAAACATAACAATTTTTTGTGAGTGAGACTTGTCACCCCAGGATTCAATGTTTTAATATTTAATCAGGGTCTGAGTTAGTTGAATATTTGTACAAGGCGATCCACACCACAGCCAAACACTATTTTCCATCAATTTGAGGAAAGTGATAAAGTGTCGGATTGCTGATGCCAAGAGACAGTACTTTGATCGGCGCTTTCATGAGTGTAAGGATGCTAAATCCTTTTAAAATGATTTCCGCAAGTTAGGCTTAATCATCGGATTGCTGATGCCAAGAGACAGTACTTTGATCGGCGCTTTCATGAGTGTAAGGATGCTAAATCCTTTTAAAATGATTTCCGCAAGTTAGGCTTAATCAAGTGCTCTTGAGTCAAGTGTTAACCTTGATCTTGATTTGTATGGGCTTAATAATTATTTTGTTACAGATTAAAATGATTTCCGCAAGTTAGGCTTAATCAAGTGCTCTTGAGTCAAGTGTTAACCTTGATCTTGATTTGTATGGGCTTAATAATTATTTTGTTACAGCTGCTGACATGTCTGATATGCGGATTGATTATGAGTATCTTGATATGAGTGTGTTTGTGAGTAACAATGTCTTCGCTTTAGTGTTCTCCAGTGTTCTGTAGTGGAGAAGGCTATCATAATGCGGATTGATTATGAGTATCTTGATATGAGTGTGTTTGTGAGTAACAATGTCTTCGCTTTAGTGTTCTCCAGTGTTCTGTAGTGGAGAAGGCTATCATAAGATTGACTTCCAGCTCGAAGGGTCCTGATGGCTATGACATTAAGGCGTACACATTATTGTTGCCTCATTTTTCGAGTTATTTCACTGATTTATTCAATCAGACATTAAGGCGTACACATTATTGTTGCCTCATTTTTCGAGTTATTTCACTGATTTATTCAATCTCTCTCTGTCTACTGGCTGTTTCTCCTCCAGCTGTAGGCGATTTCATGTGTTGCCTCTTCCTAAGGTACGTTCTCCAGTGTATTATTCTAAATTCCGTCCGATCTTTTTGCTTTGTACGTGTCTAAAGCGCTTGAAGGCGATTTCATGTGTTGCCTCTTCCTAAGGTACGTTCTCCAGTGTATTATTCTAAATTCCGTCCGATCTTTTTGCTTTGTACGTGTCTAAAGCGCTTGGGAGATGTGTATATGATTAGATTATGGACTATCATTGTTTGCGCATCATCTTGTTGGTGATTTTCAGACTGCGTTTTCAGCGGAGTGTCTAAAGCGCTTGGGAGATGTGTATATGATTAGATTATGGACTATCATTGTTTGCGCATCATCTTGTTGGTGATTTTCAGACTGCGTTTTCAGCGGAGTTTAATACACAGGATGCCATCCTGAGGCCTACCGATGACGTTTGTCTGCGCATGGACTGCTCGATGCTTACACTCATAAGTTGAATGCCTGTGCACGAGTTTAATACACAGGATGCCATCCTGAGGCCTACCGATGACGTTTGTCTGCGCATGGACTGCTCGATGCTTACACTCATAAGTTGAATGCCTGTGCACGCTTCATTTTTAAGATATCTCGTTCGGAGCATGTAACGCCCTATTATCGTGCACTGCAATGGCTATCTATCAGGCCTACAAGGCACTTTACTTGGGTGAAAAGCCACTTATTTTAGTATTTGTGTGTACTTGAGCCCAGTTCACGTAGAAGAGATGGTCGGCAAGACTATTTGACCTACAAGGCACTTTACTTGGGTGAAAAGCCACTTATTTTAGTATTTGTGTGTACTTGAGCCCAGTTCACGTAGAAGAGATGGTCGGCAAGACTATTTGGGTCTGCTTGGCTGTTGTACTGAACAAAATATGACAATTCATTCTTAGTTTCTGCGATCAGGGTTTGGAATAGTTTGCCTTGCTCATGTACATCAGCGTTGTCGCTCACTGATTTCTGCAGACTGTCTTATGCGCATGTCTTCGATACGTGAGCTAGCACGTAACAGATATACATATTTTTAAGATAACTGCGATCTTGGCAGATTGATTATGTAGGATATAGTGGACACTGATGGTGTATAATGGTAATATAATACTGTGAAGAATTTAGACGGGGGTATATAAAAAAATGTAAATTTAATAGCAAAAGTCGGGGGCTAATCGAGGAACGTCTAACATTGACAACAGCTGTCAATCGACTCTGTTGTTTTCCTGTTTGAATGTATGACAACGCAACCGCGTTGCCATGCATCCGAACAGGCATCTGTTTTTATTCAAGGGCCAACTAGATTGCGCTCGATAGGCGAGCGCAGTCGGTAATTCAAATCAGCTGATGAGGTGTAACCTATCAGCTGATTTTCACAACAATATAACAGAGCATTAACACTATTAAATAATTTCCCATTTATCATTTACGTCCGATCTATTTTTCTGCAGACTTCCTCTGCTAAAGAATTTAGAGAGGGAACAAGTGGATGCAGCTCAGGAATAACGCCGTCATTGAAAAAATACAATCAGGCTGTGGCAAAACAGAGAGTGTGTATTATGTCATAGATATTTATAAGAAGAATCGAAAGACTGAAACATTAATATTTAATAATTTTTTATTTGTAGAAGATAACGGATAAGACGGTCCAAGAAGTAAGAAATACCAGAAATCATGGATATGCCGATAATGACTTTGATGCCATTGCATCACTTGACAATGTAAGTCGATCCCCCAGCCCTTACGTAAAGATGAAGCTATAATATAATATAGCGATAAAAATGTATATCCTCACGTAAATCCAGATAATTATCGTAATAATTTTTTTCAGGATGAGGAAGACTCTGAAGACGATGACCCAAATGACTCAGGGAAAACAAGACAACCATCAGTACACGATTTGTCATCTTCATCTTCATCGTGGTCATCGGTGAGTGTTCGTTTATTTCATCAGCAATAATCTATCTTGTTGAATTTTTAAATAATTTGTTACATTTATTTATTCATATCCAGCAACCAGCTCAAACCGTACCTGCAATTCAACGGATCGCAGAATTGGAAAAAAAGCATTAACACTATTAAATAATTTCCCATTTATCATTTACGTCCGATCTATTTTTCTGCAGACTTCCTCTGCTAAAGAATTTAGAGAGGGAACAAGTGGATGCAGCTCAGGAATAACGCCGTCATTGAAAAAATACAATCAGGCTGTGGCAAAACAGAGAGTGTGTATTATGTCATAGATATTTATAAGAAGAATCGAAAGACTGAAACATTAATATTTAATAATTTTTTATTTGTAGAAGATAACGGATAAGACGGTCCAAGAAGTAAGAAATACCAGAAATCATGGATATGCCGATAATGACTTTGATGCCATTGCATCACTTGACAATGTAAGTCGATCCCCCAGCCCTTACGTAAAGATGAAGCTATAATATAATATAGCGATAAAAATGTATATCCTCACGTAAATCCAGATAATTATCGTAATAATTTTTTTCAGGATGAGGAAGACTCTGAAGACGATGACCCAAATGACTCAGGGAAAACAAGACAACCATCAGTACACGATTTGTCATCTTCATCTTCATCGTGGTCATCGGTGAGTGTTCGTTTATTTCATCAGCAATAATCTATCTTGTTGAATTTTTAAATAATTTGTTACATTTATTTATTCATATCCAGCAACCAGCTCAAACCGTACCTGCAATTCAACGGATCGCAGAATTGGAAAAAAGAATAAACAGATAGAAAAGAGCAGCAATCAAGCTTCTGCGAAACACACTGAATTAGCGACCAAGTACCGAAAACTTAAGGCTAGATACGAGCGACTTGAAGAGTGGTATCAAGATTCTGGCCACAGCCAGACCGGCCTGCTCCCGTAGTAATGCACGACAATCAACGATGGTGGACTAATGTTCCCGCCCCTGTAAATGGTTTAGTGAGTTGAAGTAATTTTAAATTATCTTTATACAAACCGCAGACCTAGATAAATTTAGGAATATTTTATTTAGGCCAGAATTTATCAAGATGTTGAGAATGAGTTGAAGTAATTTTAAATTATCTTTATACAAACCGCAGACCTAGATAAATTTAGGAATATTTTATTTAGGCCAGAATTTATCAAGATGTTGAGACGACATAAAAAAACGTGTGAAAGCCATAATTAATGGCATGTGGCCGAGCTCACGCGTGCAACAGCAAATGGGTTTAAAAGTAATTGAAATTGCCAAGAACGACATAAAAAAACGTGTGAAAGCCATAATTAATGGCATGTGGCCGAGCTCACGCGTGCAACAGCAAATGGGTTTAAAAGTAATTGAAATTGCCAAGATTTTACAAAAGTTTGCGCCACTCTCAGAGCGGAGGAAGATGCGGTTGACGCGCTCTTATGTACGTCTCTGGATGAGCCGACATTTTATATATGATCGAGCCAGAGATAGAAACGTTAATCAGCGACGCAACGCAGACACATCAGGCTCTGACGAAGGCGATAATGATGACGACCAAGGAAACTAAGACACGGAGTAGATCGAAAGAACAGCTCTATAGAGATTGATACATCAATGATCTGAAACTTTTTCCTGTTAATACCGGTTAATGTATAAACATTTCTCATATATTAATTCATATTCATTCATCAGCAATTATATTTTCAAGTACTCCACCGATAGAATGTTTATCATTGATAAATATTTTAGAAACAACATTTCTCATATATTAATTCATATTCATTCATCAGCAATTATATTTTCAAGTACTCCACCGATAGAATGTTTATCATTGATAAATATTTTAGAAACTGTGAAGACACCATTATATGTATATAACTTATCCCCATCCTCCAAACAAAATAGATTAGTTTCGAATAGTAAAAATAATGTTTTCAGGTTTAAAAAGTGAAGACACCATTATATGTATATAACTTATCCCCATCCTCCAAACAAAATAGATTAGTTTCGAATAGTAAAAATAATGTTTTCAGGTTTAAAAATTCGAGTGCAGTGATGGTTGAATAATAATAATTTTTTTTAATACGTGCTGCATAATGTTTTGTTAATTTATCTATACAAATTTTTTTTTAATGCGTACAAAAACGTTTTTGTAATTTTTTAATTCGTAAAAAACATTTTTTTCTGTATATGAGTAACTTGCAGAGGAACGGAATACGTTAATATAATTATTAATTTTTCCTGAAGCGTCAATCAATGAAGGGTTATAAACCGGATAAAGTAGGTATGAACATTCTATTTTTCAAATATATGTAAACAAAAAATTTGTCATTTAAAAGTTTGTCATTTGTAACTTATATTTTTTTTTAAATCAGGAATAATGTTGTTTTCAAGAGGGGACATAATTAATTTATGTAATAAAAAATTATTTATTTTATATATGTGGTAATCGTGCTTTTTAACATGTGGAACGACTGTAAAGTTTTCGAGCATATAGAATATGTTTGTTATGTGCAGGACAAAATTTATTCGTTTTTATCCACATATATTTTTTTATATTTGAAATAAGATTGCATACGATATATGAACTTTCGAAAAACTAATAAGATATCCGACTAAGATATCCAACTAATAAACTCATTAAATATCTATTAGGACAATTATTTTGCGGAAAAAAATTTTTTGTAATAAGCGGGGAAAAATTCATTTGCTTGGAGGTTCTTTTTCATATAAGATAATATTTTTTCAAGGGAGCATTAGAACGGTGGTTCATTTATTTGCAAAGCATTTGTTTGTTCCCGCGTAGGGAAACTCAGATCTGACAACAGAGCCAATCGTCGGCCCATGTGTGGTCACAAATAGTGGCCCATGTATAGGGGCACCAACGTTGGGCCAGTGTTGGTTATTTCTCGAATACCGTTGGTGTTAATTATTTCATAACCTCCAACGATGAACCAAAGTCAGGCCGACAATACTTGCCTTTATTTTCATATTATTCATTTTCGTACTGTTTTATCATTGGCGACCAGTAAAGTGCCATCTTGGGGCCATTAATCACGTTGTGAATCTTTATAATGCGTCGGCATTGTAGTATGTCTATCTAATCCACTCACTCATAAATAATAATAACAATTATAATAATAACATAGCTTCGAACTGTCTGTATGTGCATTGTTAAAGTTGCTTTCACAATTTCCGACTGGTATGAAAATGAAGAGAAATTATTTTTATGTGAGAAAAAATCGAGAATTAAAAAAAAAAAAGAGTTTGTAGACACAAAAAAAGACAACGTCGACGAACACACTACAGCAAATAATCAAATTTGCCACGTTCCCGGCCAAGATAACCTCAATGTTGGGGAACTGGTATGGGGTGCGCCTTGGTATGGGTGTGACCCGGCTAAGCGTGCGATCAGCCGCCATTTGTCTATCACGTACGGTGTATAGGGCATTCAGCACGTTGCCTCGTTATTTTCACGACGCATTATTTATTACTGTGGAAACCTGCATATATCATCTAAAAAAGTGGCTGACGGTGTAAATAATATTCCTGATTGCGCTTACTCCGTCAGTGAATTGCAAATCTTAACAAAATCTGCGAATCGTGTATGTCAGCACGTGCACAATTTTCTATATTCGGTAGAGATTGATAGGTTAAAAATGGCAGTAGAAGGCGAGTCGTATGATGAGTATGTGTACTCGATTGTGTTTTTCGAAAAAGAAGATAAGACTGAACTTGTACCTACATCGTGGTTATTTGAAGAAAATGGAGAATCTATGTGTTGGTATCCACCTCGAAAGCAATGGAAATGCATGACGCAATGGCTAGAAGAATTGATGCCGCCAAAAAAAAAGTTGGAAATCCTATCCAGCCACAGTACTCTCAAAGACAAGTAAGTATATAATTTATTTCGCAACACGAATATAATTCCCGCCGCTGTTAATATATTTGCCAAATTCAATTTCTTTGTAATTTTGTCGCGTGATTCTACAGAAAAAAATAGTCAGCATGTTGTCCGTCATTTTCTTACGATATGTCGTATTTGCCATCCATTCAAGTTCATTCTCGCCCTCGTTGCATGCAGCTGGCTTTGTGGTGATTGCCTGATGCAAATTTAAAATTATTTTGACTTTTTTTCCTATTTAATTTTTATAGAGACCCTAGAAAAAGGAGAAAAACGATTGGCGCGATCATACAAGAAGCGAGATGTAGCCAGCACTGATGGAGAAGGCCATGATCCAGGGCAGCAGCCGTTAGTTTTCTCCACCAAAGCTGTCAAGACGTCTTTATATACCGTTGCACAAATGCCGGGGCCATCGGGAATTCAATTGGCATCGGTCAAGAAATCACAAAAACGTGACCCTAAAATTCCTACGACATCGAAGGATAGTAATGCTACAATCGACACCAGTTATGAAGATGCTGACGCAGATCGCGAACTTGAATTACACGATAATCAAGTTAGAACCAGCGATAATCAAGGTAATGGGATTGCAAAGCTGAATTATCATTGATATTTTTCTCTAGCATCAAAAAAAAATTTTTCTTGTCTATATTACTTTTTTTGTAATCACAAATTCACTATAGTATATTTTTTTAATGACGAACCATTCCCACTATATTTAGATTTTTTTAAAAGTCAATTCTATTCCTTTATTTTCTCTCTCCAGAAGTAATGATAATTTGGTTTATTCAATTTTTATTTCTTTAATTTTTTAACTAAATTTCAAGTTTTTTTTCTGCGTTTCACATGCCGTTGAGTTTTTCAGGGATTACAGTACGCGATTTGCAGACAGTAGCTAATAAAATAGGCGAAAAAGTTGAGAGTGAACTCGAAAAGGTGAAGCGCAGCATCCTCTATGACCCAGAGAATAAAATTGCCGAAGTCAAACATACTATCATCACTACCATGGCTAATGAAAAGGCAACTATGAAAAATTTAACTGGAGCTCGATCAGGTCTTGGAGTTGTGTTGCCCCTTAAAGACCTCAAATCGTTTGAGGCGTTTGATGCATCGCTGGCAGACGAACAAAAAAAGAACGCATTGGTAAGGTGATAAGATTTTTTTTTTATAATTAGGCCCTCAAACGTATAATATATTTATAAATATATTTTTAGATGACGCTATATCGAGTAATGGTCGCTGGTGCATTAAGGAGTCAAGAATGCATTTCCAAAATCATGAAAGCAACGCTCATAAAAGCTGTAGAAGTTCATTACTCTGGAACTGGTGAAAAAGTCCACGGAGTCGGAAAAAAGGACTTCAGTAGCACACAAGTGTATGCTTGCTTGCAAGGTAATATTCCTCGCGGTTGCTCTACAAATTTGTATGTAAAAAACTTGTTTAACATCTAATTCATTTTGTATCAGATGCTATTCTTGAGAAATTTGGAGATGTCGCAGAGTCAAATTCTCTACCCGGTAAGGTAGGACGCTGGCTTTCAGGGGCCGGTGGTCGGGCCGGAGGCCGTAGACAACGTCAAAATGCTAACCGTGATCAACATGCTTAAAAATACCTATTATTATTTTTTTTATTTCAAAAAAGTAACTTTCTGGTCTATTTTTTGCGTGAAATTTTTTTTTTTTTCAATTAAAGATAAATAAGACTGCGATTTAAGAGAAATTCGATTAAAAAAAGCATTCAGATATTTGAACAATGTGATAATAAGAAGCAGTCTCACTGAACAGTGCTGCCTATTATTAACCTAACAAATAACGATTAATATTTTTCTTTTATTTTAGTTTAAAAATTGAAGTTTTGATCTTTCTTTTATAAGGCAGTATTTTTTTAGTTTTAAATTATTTTTTTGAAAACGATTAATATTTTTCTTTTATTTTAGTTTAAAAATTGAAGTTTTGATCTTTCTTTTATAAGGCAGTATTTTTTTAGTTTTAAATTATTTTTTTGAAGATGAAAAAAGAGAATTAGACTCAAAAATTCGATTAAAAAGAAGGTATAACTATCAATATTTTCCGTTTTTTTTTTTTTAAATTATTTTTTTGAAGATGAAAAAAGAGAATTAGACTCAAAAATTCGATTAAAAAGAAGGTATAACTATCAATATTTTCCGTTTTTTTTTTTTTATTTTCAAAAGTAACGTTCTGATTTGATTTTTATGAAGCAGAATTTCCCGGTTTTGCATTATTTTCCAGAGATAAAAAAAGAGATTGAGACTAAAAAGAAATTAGATTAGATTAGAAAGAAGGTATTCATATTTTAATAATTTGATAAGAAGCAGCATTACTAAAATAGGAAAATATATTTGTCATTTTAGTAATTTTTCTAATTTTATATTGACCGTATTAGGTAATGATATTATACCAAAAAACATGAAAATAATGAGGACATAGGGTTGCCAGTGTAAGAGTAATAGATTTTCATGTTTGGAACCACTAACTATTATGTTAACCTATACAGCAATGTAAATGTTAAATAAATTGCATTTTTAACGATTAATATTTTTCTTTTATTTTAGTTTAAAAATTGAAGTTTTGATCTTTCTTTTATAAGGCAGTATTTTTTTAGTTTTAAATTATTTTTTTGAGGATGAAAAAAGAGAATTAGACTCAAAAATTCGATTAAAAAGAAGGTATAACTATCAATATTTTCCGTTTTTTTTTTATTTTCAAAAGTAACGTTCTGATTTGATTTTAAATTAGACTCAAAAATTCGATTAAAAAGAAGGTATAACTATCAATATTTTCCGTTTTTTTTTTATTTTCAAAAGTAACGTTCTGATTTGATTTTTATGAAGCAGAATTTCCCGGTTTTGCATTATTTTCCAGAGATAAAAAAAGAGAATTTTTTTTTTATTTTCAAAAGTAACGTTCTGATTTGATTTTTATGAAGCAGAATTTCCCGGTTTTGCATTATTTTCCAGAGATAAAAAAAGAGATTGAGACTAAAAAGAAATTAGATTAGATTAGAAAGAAGGTATTCATATTTTAATAATTTGATAAGAAGCAGCATTACTAAAATAGGAAAATATATTTGTCATTTTAGTAATTTTTCTAATTTATAGATTAGAAAGAAGGTATTCATATTTTAATAATTTGATAAGAAGCAGCATTACTAAAATAGGAAAATATATTTGTCATTTTAGTAATTTTTCTAATTTTATATTGACCGTATTAGATTCATATTTTAATAATTTGATAAGAAGCAGCATTACTAAAATAGGAAAATATATTTGTCATTTTAGTAATTTTTCTAATTTTATATTGACCGTATTAGGTAATGATATTATACCAAAAAACATGAAAATAATGAGGACATAGGGTTGCCAGTGTAAGAGTAATAATAATTTTTCTAATTTTATATTGACCGTATTAGGTAATGATATTATACCAAAAAACATGAAAATAATGAGGACATAGGGTTGCCAGTGTAAGAGTAATACATTTTCATGTTTGGAACCACTAACTATTATGTTAACCTATACAGCAATGTAAATGTTAAATAAATTGCATTTTTTCATCTTACGAATTTAAACAAAATTATTTTTTCTAATCTTTTGGCGACAGTAAATTCGTGGTTTTACTTTGGCTAGTATCAATGGGCCACGGCAATGTTTCATTATTGGCCAATGCTAGTCGCCATCAATGGACCCAACTTATCATCCATCGCAAAACCATCATCGGACCATCTATGGTTACTATTGATGCGCCATGATTGTACATACGGTAACCATTAAAGGCCCAGCATTCAGCCTGTTGTCGAACCCTACGCGGGTTTGCTCGTTTTTTTTAATTTTTTTCATGTGAAGTATTTTTTTAATATGGATATGACGTACGGTATTGCGATTATTATTGGTAAGATAATTTTTTTAATAAAATTTTGTTTTCAGATGAAGGCTAAGATCCATTAGTTGGATATTTCAAAATTGATAAGCTTAAAATTTTGTTCATTCATATAAGATAATTTTTTTAATAAAATTTTGTTTTCAGATGAAGGCTAAGATCCATTAGTTGGATATTTCAAAATTGATAAGCTTAAAATTTTGTTCATTCATGTCAAATAATATCTTTTACATGTATTTTGTTTTTATTTAAAATTTTCCTCATTCGTGTGGATAAAAAATATTTTTTTTTATCAAATAATATCTTTTACATGTATTTTGTTTTTATTTAAAATTTTCCTCATTCGTGTGGATAAAAAATATTTTTTTTTCACAAATAGAACATTATTTTGTCTATTGCAAAACAATTTTCTTTCATGTAAAATCATATTTTTGCACTGGTGTGAAACGATTATTTAATATTTTTTTTTCACAAATAGAACATTATTTTGTCTATTGCAAAACAATTTTCTTTCATGTAAAATCATATTTTTGCACTGGTGTGAAACGATTATTTATTATTTTGAAAATTGATTTCTTTATAAAATGCAATATTGTATTTTCTTGGTGTGAATGTAAAATCATATTTTTGCACTGGTGTGAAACGATTATTTATTATTTTGAAAATTGATTTCTTTATAAAATGCAATATTGTATTTTCTTGGTGTGAAATAATATTTCGTGTAATGGTAAAATTTCATATTTATATAACGATAGTGGTATGATATGCAGATAAATTATTTAATTATATATAATTGAATATCTATATATATAAAAATACTTTTGTATGTAAATTTTTTTTTATATATGCATACAAAACTTACTTATTCAACATTTTTTCAAGCTAAGTTAAACTGTTCTTCAATATATAAAACGGCGTTTTATTTATTGTTAAAATTATTTTTTTCAGTAACATGTTTTTTTATACGAAGCAAAATTTATTCACTTAAGCGAATATTTATTTATAAAAAAATATTATTTTTAAAAGTGGAAGAATATTATGTTTATTTGCAAAACAATGTTTTCTCACTGTTACGTTCTCTTGGGTCCTTTTTTAGTTTATTACATTGATTTTTTACTTACCTCCTCGTTAGTTGTTTTCTGGAACGAGGACGTTAGCTTTGGAGATTTACGAAATAAGTTGCTGTTCCGGCTTCACCAAATTTATGACAAAATCCTAAGTTTATTGATTATTTAGTGTTGTAAAGTTATCTTGTACAGTTTCACACTTTAATGTTTATTTATAGAGTAGTAATAGTTATAGTTCTAATCTGAGTTTAACTATAGTTTAAGTTTATATATAAAAAAGGGAAGTCGCGCGGGAGCTAAGTGTCTCGGACTCTACTCCGACAATGCGCTGAAGGCGTAATGCTCCTTCCTTGGGCCCATGCAGATTTTGCAGCCCGCTCCTTCTATCCCTTCC
>MVJL01005151.1:0-126190 GCA_002156465.1 Macrocentrus cingulum
AACTCCTGGTGGACACTGCTGCTGCTACTGCTGCTTGCTCTGATGCGTCCGGGATCCTTCGAATCATGACCCTAATAATCAAAACAATTTACTTTAATTAACATTTTCTCACTTGCAACTATAAAAATAAAATGTTATCGAGTAAAAACCTTAACCTCAAAATACGCTGTCGAATCTCACCATTGTAAACTCATTTCCTTGCATGTAAGATTCGTACAACGCAAGTTATGTGCTGTGGAATAATTGATTAAGATCCCTAGATTAACATCAATTCGTAAACACCATTCAATTTCGTGGATATTTCTATTTATTTGCTATGCATTTGCCGTCACGAATTTGTACGAGACAGAGGGAGACCGACTAATATCGATTTTACACCAAGATGGCGTCGATCAGCTGTTGTGGAAAGATATAAATGGCTGGATTTACATGGTACGTTGTTTTAACGCTGCGTTAAAATAACGCACCATGTAAATCCAGTCTAGTGCGCGAAATTGGTGTATATGCTCTGATTGCAGCACGACCGCATTGCAAGGACGATATTATTAGGATGCTCTCGAATATTCAGAGCATTCAGCGAACCCTATTAAAAAATTTCAATTGTTAAACTTGAGTATCAATGCTTGCTAGTGATTAATTATTCGCGTGTCAATAGACGGTGACAGAGCTGAGTCATCTGCAATGGCAGATTTCGACGCGATTTACGAGGAGGAGGAAGAGAATGAGCAAAATTTTGAGCAACACTACATAACCATTGTGCCAGATCCAATTATTGTTCGAGGAGCTGGAAACATGACAGTGTAAGCCTCTCGCAATCAAAATTTCTTTCAACTATCCCGAGACCTTTTGTCCCCCGTCAAATAAACCTCTTTGTTCCAATTGATCTTACATTTGATTCCCCTCAAACTCCTTGTATGTCGCCGTCAAGGTCATAAATCACGTATGTCTTCCAGATTTGGCTTGAGTAACCGCTTTGAAGCGGACTTTCCCAATGGCCTGGTGTCACGGGTCGCTCCTGAGGAGTTCAAAGCCACTGTTATGCGTGTAAACAGTGTCCTGAAGAAGACACTGCCTGTTAATGTCAAGTGGCTCTTCTGTGGTTGTGTCTGTTGCTGCTGTACCCTTGGCTGCTCGCTTTGGCCAGTCATTTGCCTGAGCAAACGAGTAAGTTTTTCATGAAAAAAAAAAGAAATTTACACCGGTTTGATGAATCATTTTTGTTCTCCAGACGCAGCACTCGCTGAATAAACTGTTGGAATGGGAAAATAGTCGACTGTATCACAAACTTGGGTTGCACTGGAGGCTCACGAAGCAGCGATGTGACAGCTCGTCGATGATGGAATACGTAAGTACTCGATTTTCTGCAAATTATTACAACATTATGACATTTTTTAAAATGATTCCAGGTATTACTCATCGAATTTATGCCCAAGTTACCGATTTACAAACCTGACTAGACCGAGAATTCGGCCAACATCGCGAGTTGAAGGACACATATAGGTATCTTTGCGATATAAAAACATATTTTTGTAAATATTATATGTAAGTATAAGAATTACGTGATGCTTTGGTGCTCATTGGATAATAATCAGTCACTGAATACCATGAGAAAGATATATACAAAGAAAAAAAAAAACAATACAAAATGTTAAACGTCATACGTTAACCGGGTTTTTTGGATTGATTTTTACTATATGGTAATAATAATACCGTTTTTTACAAATGAGACATATATTTAAAGAATGTCTTGACCCTATTCTGATTAAATTAAACTGTTATTTATCGATGATGGTAAATTAATTTCAAATAATCGAACTTGTAAATACATAAGAGCTCTCGTGATTATTTTGACATTTTTGTGTCTGTAGAATTAGTTAATAATTGTCAAACATTATCAGATACTTTAAATCCATAAGTTCCAAGAGGTTTTAACCTTTCAAGTCCGTCCATAGCGCACTTAAAAACATTTTTTTCTTGCCTATAATGCCTAAGAGTCAGTATATAATGTTGTACGATAAACTAAGCATGTTTTATCGCAAATATCTGCGAACGAATGGGTTATATGAAAATTTTACAAGAGCTATTTTTTCAAGCTCAAAAAATAGTCTACAAAAAAGGTTATTTAAAAAAATTTTCCATCTCAATTAATTCTCGAGATATTTGCGATGAAGAGTGCGTAGTGTCTATCCGATCAGTTGGCAGCGGCTTTTGTTAGCCATTTTTTACATTTGAATCTCTCGGGCTTGATTGGTTAACATTTGTATACCATCAATAACAAGTTAAATTCAGTCGAAAGAGTCTGATAAATGGAATAGAACACAATTGGCTGTGGGAAAAGAATGAAATTAATCTACTTATGTTTTCTTTTGTCTCGAAAATGTAGGAAAAAATCGAGATAAAACCCGTTGTATTATAAGGATATAATCCGTATCTTATATCTCAAAACTTAAAAGTAGACATGTTGTGAGTTTGATTTTTAAAACAAATTAACAATTTGTAAAAACTCACGAATTTTTATTACGTTCTGGATCATTATATTGTATTTGTTCGAGTGCTGTGATGAGAATTAAGACTAGAATTATAAATTCCGGTATTCAACTGCCTCTTGAACAGCGAATGTATAATCATACGTTTTTGTTTTTTTTTTTAAATGCGCTTTTGTAGATAAAAAACACGCCGGGGCAGAAAGTTATATGCAATACCCCGAAAAAAAGTACTAGAAATTGGTTGTAAGCATTTAAAATTTGTTGCCTTGACATAAAAATTGTTAAATCAATTATAAACAATCGTATAAATCGACTTTAAGTATTTTAATCAATTAATAGCATGTAAATAGATGTATACTTCAATATAAATTAATTTTTATCGGCCAATGCTCACGAGGATGTTTGTAAAACAAAGAAAAAAAATCAGGAAATTTCTCTGTTAAAAAAATGACGCTTCTAAAAAATATCACATATATAATGTAGGACTTTGTAGAAAAAATAGAGTAACATACGAATAATGGTGTCGACGTGTGCCTTTGCTCATAGATGTTTCCGGAGTTGAGTCAACTTCAATATGTAAATAAAAAACATTGCGCTATTGTATTTGCTATATGCTTACATCATAATTCGTAGTAATATCACTAAAAAAACTGCATATCACAATTATAATTAATGTCTTTGACCTCAAGCTTGCCATAAAATAATTATTATAGACAAATATAAAATAGATAAATAATAAAAATCTAATAATTAAAAATCTTATCAGTGATTGATTGTGAGTGTTAAGTCTTGTGAATTGATAGTCAGACATGTCCAGAGCGTGGCATAAGATGAAATTGTGTTTGCAAAGAATAATTCTATGTTATGATAATTGAACACAGGTGTCTTTGCAGCGTTTGATGAGAGGACATCCTCTCAATGGTAGTTTCATACGTGACGCGAGTCAACACGCACTGCAAGTCACTGTATTTTTTTCCTAAGATGTTTATACAAGTATCGGACAATACTTAGCTTGAAAGTTGCGGGAAAACATCAACTACATGGCCGGGAATGACACAACAGAGATCTTCAGGTGAGTTGTGATTAATTTTTCGGGCTCAAACTGACCGGAAACTTCTCGCAGATTGGAGACAGAGTGTCCGATTCCACTGGAGATTTTGGATTTTATTCATGACTTTGAGCGTCCGGATTTAGAGCTTATTTGGCCGTGTCCTGTACGAAGCTACTGGATAAAAATTCAAAGTTTTGTGCAGTTTGTACGAATCCTCCTGGCATACGTCACACCCTTTGTCATAATTCTGGGTGAGTGTTTGTGAGAGGTTTTATTGGCCAAGCGGATTAAAATTATCCGGTCATCGACAGGCGTCACTCTGAACATTGTGTCGTTCGGTATGCTGAGTACACTGGTCCTCTGTCACTCGGGATTATCGCTGTATCTACGAGCACTGGCAGTCTCAGATATTGGCGCACTCGTCTTCAACTATGCCGTTGGTGTGGCTCGATCGCACTCATTGTATGTCAATGCCCAGTTTATGGTAATGAAGTGTTACACCTGACGGAAATATCCAATTATTAATGAGACTGTGTGATGTCGCGTCACTAAAACCAAAAAGGCGTATTGTTTTTCAGCATTCTTTATAAAGAATTAAATTATCTGTAAATAATGTTTAATAGACATTTTTGAATTTCCCTTATTTTATAAGATATTATCATTTTTTTGAAGTTTTTATTTTTTAAAATATCTCAAAAACAATGCAAAATTCGAAAAAAATTTATTCTACATTTTTTGTGGGAAATTTCATCTCCAATATTTTAGTTCTTATAATATTTTTGATTATCTTGCTTGGTTACCGAGTTATGGTTGAAAAAGCAAAAAATTAAAGAAGAATGAGTTTTTCGATAAAATATGCAAAAACAGAAAATCATACGTACTTTTGATGGGATTAGTGACGTGATGTGTTTATAGAATAGCCGATTTCTCTGCCGGGTGAATTCTATATCCATGGAATTTTTCCAAATTACCTCAACATGGTTGGTAGTGTCCTTAACGTGGGCTCGAGTTGGAGCAGTTATGTTTCCCTTTCAAACTCGCAACAAAAACCACGATCGCACAGCGATTATCACGATTGCCGTTGTCACGTGCACGAGTTTCTTCGTCTCGCTCACAAAGCTCTACTCTGGCGGTAGGTCACAGGTCATACACCAACTAAAAAATTAAAAACATAAAAGTTTCTACTTGCATCTCTCAGGATATGAATCGGACAGCGTGTTTGAGTTTGTGCCTTGTCAGAAAATCATTAAACCCTGGGGAAGTGCCATGTATGTTTACATCGCATTCTCCACGTGGCTTCCGCTACTCTTTATTTTCCTGGGCAACCTTTTACTCATTGTTCACATGAGGAAATCTGATACAATCCGTTTGCAGCTGACGCGTGAGTATTTTCTCCCATGGAAAAAAATTCTTTCACTATTTTTACAGATTGTAATTAACGATAGGAACGATCCGCAATCATTTGACGCTGTCCAACCGCACTAGCAGAACGTTATTCGCCGTTTCGATTGTTTATTTAGTCCTTCTGCTGCCCATCGGCATTGTCGAGACTCTAGAGCTCTACTGGGATATAATTTTGAAGCAAGAACCCTCGAGAACTATAAAAGAAAATGAACAGTACATTAGTTGGTAAGATTTTTTCGTTTTTTAAACCTCGAGGGGGCATATCAACGCTTATAAAAAAAATAATTATCATTTTTATAAAGAAAACTCAAAAACAATTTGAAAAATTTATCACACATAAGAGCGTTGATATGCAGGATTTTAAATATTCTTCCCCTTGGGTTTAATATCCTGAAAGTATGTAGATTAATGTTTGATTACCTTCTTTTTTGTTTGTAAAAACAGGCTCCAGGAAAAAATGTTGTTAAAGTGGTGCCGAGGATTATTTTTTCACGTGTACCATTGGAATTTTGCGATAAATTTTTTCCTGTATTATTTAACGGGAAAAAAATTTCGTGATCGTGTAATAAGTGCATTTAAAAATGGCAGAAAAATATTGACAACAAAAAGTATTGCTCGATATCGATCATGTTGCAAAGTATCGAGAAATCTTTTGCCCGCCCGAGCGTCAAATATTTTTTTAATACGCGTTATGACAATGGGCGAGCAAAATTTTTGCAGTCCAACAACGACAACAACAGCCACGCAACCAAATTGTACTCGAGCAAACCAACAATAAATATATCGCATTATTTCATCACCTTCAATAAATGTATATTCATGGACTAATTATATCACAATCTACAGCTAGACGATTATTTTTGTAAATATATGTTATTGATACAAGAGTATTTTTTTTTTTTGCTTCATGATACTTTCGATAGTCATATTTTGGTCCCAATAATATGCATTGTCAATATTCACTCTTCCATTTAGTGTTATTTATATATCCGTACGAATTTGGATCGGATTAACCGACGATCATGCATTCGCGCTTGGTATACATTTACATTTAATTATAAAAAATGGTGTTTTTCACAATATAATTCTTAAATCTTACGATACTGACATATTACAACAGTCTGTTATTTTCGCTATTTTGAGAAAAGCACCGATATCCAAAAAACAACATCAGATTATGTCCTCGTAATTAATTTACTCATTTAAGTTCCCGAAGAAATAATGACCTATTTACACATACCTTTTTTTTGATCATCCTACAAATTTTTCAATAGTCATAAATAATTAATACATTAAACAATACATATTTTTGGAATTAATGGACATACCATTCGTAATCTAATCTGTTTTTCAGTCTACACTACGAATGTGATAGATGTCAAAAAAAATATACAAAGATAAATAATCTAACTAATAACAATGCCGGCTAATTATGCGAAAAATATTTAAAATTTGATTGCTAGCGTTGTTTCAGCTCTTATACATATTTACATCTATTTAATCGCCCACTCAATTCGCATACAAATTATAATCAGCCAGATAATTCCCAAATCATTTGTAAGAATCGCACTCACGAAAAAAAAAAAAAAAGAAAACAACTCGAGCAATAGCTCATGCACTGAAGATTATAGAAAAATTCGTGTTCATCGGCGAATTTTTTTTTACTTTCTTGATCAGTGAAAAATTTTGTTTTTGTAAAAAAGACGTAAATTCCACAGCAGTAATTGACCAAACTCGAGTATTAAAAAAGTTATTACCTGTTGAAGACTATGAAAATAGATACATACGCCTCTTGATGTCATCTAATATTTGATATTCAATCAGCCAAGTGACTCAAGAGTGTGTTGGAAGATTGTAAGGCACTCGATCAATAAAATTTGCTGGAAACTGTCCTTTCTTACCCATGCACTCACCGTACAGCCACTCATTCGAGATTTTAGATAGCACCGTGATCTTAGCACCCTCCTGAAAAAACACCAATCAATCTCAACTGTTTAAAAAAAAAACCAACAATCTCAAAGCAATTACCTCAAACGGAAGGTCTTCCCAGACTTCTCCATGAAACGTGTACAAAGCAGTGACAACATTGGACTTCATGCCGGGCAGAGGCGCGAGGATCTTGACAAAATTCGCAGGAAACATGCCACAGTTGTTTCCCAATCGTCCTTCGAGCCACTCATCGCCTATTTTCCCAGTCAGCGCCACAACGTCGTCCTTTTTAAACTGCAGATCTCCCGGATGCGAGGACTGATAGTCGTACAGAGCGACAGCCTTTCCCTTTTCGACGACTTCTTCGAAATATTCGGCCGGGGGAGCAGGCGGAGGGATTGTGGGCATGGGGGGAAATCGGTCCGCCGAGGAAGAACGATCTTCAGGGAAGCTGGAGGACCAATTGGCACTGTCACTGAACAACGACGAGCCGAACGACTCGCTCGACTGAGTCGTGAAATTGGCGACGGTCGGCGCGAGGTTCGTAGGAAGGACTTTGGGCGCAGGCGGTTTCGGTGGCCGAGCACGAATTATCGTCGGCATGGACGTAACACTGGCGGGCGGAGGTGGAAACAGCGGTGCGGGCTCTCCATTGTACGCGAAAAAGCTCGCGTCACCGACATGCACAGTTCCATTGCTACTTGACGCATTTCGCAGCGGTGAAAACGGATCCACAGGTCTCTTCCAGGGATCATGGTGCACCGACGTCTTTGCCAGGCTGCCAAAGAAGTCAAAATCGTCCTCGAAGGCACTCTCAGTTTGCGACGTGTTGCCACTACTGGTAAAGGCCGATGGGTTGGAGTTACCGTCGCTGCCGAAACTGTCGACACTCACACCATCGCTGCTCGACCTTGTAGTAAACGTCGGCGACCTGGGCGGGCTCAAATCAATCAGTGAGACCGACTCATCGAGCACGCGTTCGCTAACAGTCGGGTGTGCTCTCTGGCCAGCGAATGCGACGTTGATTTGCGACTGTTTCGACGTCTTGCGACCAAAAAGATTCGTCAGGAGCTCCGTTGGTCGATTCTGAAATAATTAACATGTATAAATTGATCGTAAATAGAAGTTTAATCGCAATTCTTACAGGTTTTTTTGGATGATCCAGATGATTTTGGGTATCACGACGAATTCGCGGCGGTGGAGGCCGCGGTGGAGGTTTTTTCTTTGGTTGCATTGCTACACTGCCGTAAGAAGCACTGAAAATACGATGATATAAGTTATTATTAGAAGGTTGTAGGTCGTTTGTTGCTTACTTGTTGCTCCAGGCCAAGCCGCGTTGATCGGCTGAGCTTCCGGGTGGCCGCGGGGCCGATCTCGTCGGTATGGGCATTTCTGCAAGCAGATGGCAATTGAAATCAGTATGAAATACTTGGTAGTGCACAGACACAAATAAACAGCCTGACACTGAGCTGTACCGTGCGTCACGCAGCGCACACATAAAAAACCTACATCTGTATATGGCTGACGCAGTATATATTGTAAATGCCCGTGATTTTATCAATGACAACGTGTTTCTCGATAACAATGCGCAGAGGACACAGAACTGCAAATACGCCCATTGCCAACAGACTTATCGTTTTTTTTTAAATGCTTTTACAATTGCATGATGAATGGCATGGCCTGTATAGACGATATGTAACAATGCTATTGTGGCTTAACTTGTTTTCTTGACATTTAAATGACTGTTATTGCCCCCCTACTCGTGTCTGCTCTGTTTTTGTCAGCTTGCAAATATTCTACTTACCACTATGTTTCGCTCGCACTCCTCGAAGCATCTTCCGCTAACACTTTCGCTTTTCTGCGCACAACCGTTAATACCACATACTCTCTTGCACGTAACAAACACTCTCAACGTTTAAATTCATGGTCACAACCTGACAATCTATGTACACCTGCCTCCTCAACGTGTGCGGCCATTTTGATTGACCGCGTCGCGCGCGCCCTCATTTCAACTCAATTCGTTGGTAAGGTAGATTGCGCATGTCTTATCAAAAGTCGCTAGTGATATTCGACTGCAGCGCTTCCTGTAACGGAATTTTTTGAAAAATATTCTTGGGTGTATTTTCATGCACTCGACGACGGCGTCAAGCGCGTTCGGAAACGCTCAAGAGTGCTTAGTTGAGCAGTTAGCGGTTCTCAGAAGACTGTGTCTATTGCCGTGCATGATCCATAGTAGCAAAAAAAAATACTGCGCTAAAATTATAAAAAAAGAATTTTTTTTCAAATGAATTAAATGCGTTCTTTATATATAAGTAATATTTCATCTACTAGGAAAGCGTGAAATGGTCTAAGGGATTGAGTGCTCGCCCACAGACTGAGAGTTCGCGGGATCAAACCTCACGCCACGACGCCGAAGTCGCCACACGTTGCTGCACATCACTCTCGCATTCCATTGTGCTCAGAGAACTTGGCGCGAGAACAAGCACGTAAACGAAGGAGAAATAATTCCTAAGATCTCATTCCACGAGATAAATTCTAATTTCTATTTTCTTTGAGTGCTACATCTAATAAATCTGCCACAATGTTTTGGGGTAAGAATACCGTATTATCATAAAACTAACGATTATTAACGAAGAATGTGCCGGTGCAGAATGGCGTCGCCATGTGGTCATGAAATTATTTTTCCATGGCGTTCGCTCGAAATTCATTCAACCGTACAATATCTAACTGTATTAATAATTTTATTCGATTGTTTATGCAGGATTGATAATGGAACCGAACAAACGGTACACCCAGACCGTTGAAAAACCTTTCCACGTGTCGATGGCGACCTTGGACGACAGCAAAGCCGGTAAGAATTTCTCGAATATTCGATAGATACAAATATTCCCTGTCTACAATACTAAAAATAATTATTTCTCCATAGATAATGAACTCGTGCAGGTCATGGCGTGCTACGAGGGCCGAAATTACCTCCTGTGTAACCTTAAGAAGGGCTCAATCTACCAAGTTCCACTGGACTTGAACTTTGAAGAGGGCACAAAGATTGCATTCACCTCTAACGCCCGTGGACGTGTTCACCTCACAGGTTACGTTCATCCAGACGCCTCAGAAATGATGGACGAGGAGGACCTCGATGAGGAGGAAGAGGACGACGAGGTCGAAGACGAGGAGGATGATGAAGAGGTCCCCGAGCTCGCAATCGCCGGAAAGCCCGACAAGCGTAAGGCCAAGGGGTCGCCGGAAAATGCCAAACAGGCTAAGCGACAAAAGGCCGCAGAGCCCGAGTCCTCTGACGACGATGAAGACGAGGATGAGGCCGAGGCCGAGGATGAGGAGAACTCTGAAGCCAACAACACCTTGGATCTTGAAGACAGCGACGACGAGATGGACGAGGAGGACAGCGAAGAGGAGGAAGTTCCTGCTCCACAGCCCGTAGGCAAGAAAAACAAACAGAAACAGCAACAGCAGCAGCAGCAGCAGCCACAGCAAAATAATCAAAAGGCCGGTAAAAAAGAGAAGAATCTGATGAACGGCAACGAGGCTAAACAGCAAAAGCCACAGCAGCAGCCGAAACCCGAGGCCACAAACGAGCAGGCACAGAAGAAAAGAGTCGTCAGCGGTGGCGTGCAAATTGAAGAGTTGGAAGTAGGCGATGGAGCGCTAGCCAAGCCTGGAAAACTAGTCAATGTTTACTACGTTGGAAAATTGAAGAACGGCAAGATATTCGACTCGTCAACAAAAGGCACGGGCTTCAAATTCCGCCTGGCCAAGGGTGAGGTGATCAAGGGCTGGGACGTTGGTGTTCAAGGAATGAGGGTTGGCGGCAAGCGACGTCTCACAATACCTCCAGCTATGGCGTAAGTTATCTACTGATAATCGGTAAATTAACCCAAAATATATGGCTCAACTGACCTTGTTTTGTTATTGTTTCGTTGCAGATACGGTGCTAAAGGCTCACTACCCGGTATCCCTGGCAATAGCACACTTATTTTCGAAGTTGAATTGAAGAATGTGAATTAAAACTCAACGGCCTTTGATACCACGACATTCCAGGTGATTATGTGCCATGTCAAGTTGAAATAAAACCAAGATTTTGTCATTCAAATCGAAAAAAACCTGGAATTATGCACACAATTTATGATTCAACATACATTCTGACTTTTTTTCTTTCATTAATGAAAAAAAAAACTTATCAATTAAAATCCTGTTTTTTTTTTGTAAATGCTATCAGTATTTTTTGTTTTATTTCAATATATCGTTCAAGTTTCACCATTTTCTTTGCGTTAGAGTGATGACTGTACAGAATTACTACTACTACAGAGTCTGTATCATCAAAAAAAGGGTAAAATATGAAATAAATCCGTTTGTACATCTAAGACAACAATAAATACTCGATTTATTTTGGATAAATCTATACAAACCTCAAATAAAATAATCATTCTTCCACAGAGTGTATATATTCCAACTAATTAATTTTATTGTTCTGGAATGGCAATTGATTCAACACATGTGTGGATAAAAGGAGGAAATTTTACAATGCATAATATTGCTTGGTTTTTTTTTGTTCATTTTTTTTATTCAACCTTAGATGTTTTTGGTGACCTTTCCCATGCCATTGAGCACACGCCATTTTCACATTTTTTCACCAGCTGCGGTGGGCCCTCCTCCTCGCCCGTGTCCTTTCTCTTGTATTGCCACAGCTTCATTATCAGTGGCTGTATGAGAAATCTCCAGAGGATCAACAAAATAGGCACAAAAATACAGGGTACACACACCATGGTGCAATTCAGAATATTCTGAAATAATAAAAAAACATATTTAATGTTTTTAAATTAATTAATTTTGACAGATAAGACGAAATTTATAGGTTAAATGTGTGTGAACCTTGTCAACAGCTGCTCTCTGAACACCTTCTCTGACTTGGGGGAAAATGCGCATGCGTTGGCGATTCGACATGAGTTGCAGGTTGCACCGAGGACAACAGACATTCAAGTAGATTATTAGCACTTTATTTATTAATTATTTTTATTAATTAAACTGTCGTTGATTTTTCAAATACAGAAAAAATGGTCACAGCCATTATATATTGCTTTGTGCTGAAATCTTACAAGATTTTGCACACTTAACCCGAATAAAATAATAACAAACAAGGTACTGTAGAAAAAAAAACGTATGGCTGAAGTATCAGTCAAATTTTAACTGCCTTCTGCAAGAATAAAAAGAAAAACCCGTAATTAAAAAGAAAAACACTGTTGGAAACACAGACAATTCATTTTTCCTACCTACACATATCTATATTGTGTTCCAACATTTTTTATTAAATGTATGTATAAATGACAAATGTGGCATTTGGCATTTCCACGTTTTTTGAAATATATCTCACATACTTCCAAATATTTTCCGACCACGAGTCACCGACATTGACACCACAACGACACTTAAAATAAAAAAGACTAGCCCGAAAATTGTCGTGATTACACGGCACCACAGGCGTCTGCGTTTGGCTCGGGCAATTGTGCGACCAAGCCTCTCTGCTCTAGCTCCATCCAATGTAAAGTCCAAACTTTTATTGAACACTGGGTTACTTGGGCTCCAGGCGTCTGTCTTCATTGGAGCCTTGCCCACAGCGCCGTAGGACGAGCTCTCATCGCTGGGGTCCAGCTGCTGAAACATCCGAGTTTAGAATCAATGCTTCAGGGTCACAAAAAAAAATCCCCAACATCAATAAGCATTCCTTAAACTCCAGAAAAGCGATAAAAATTTATTTTCTATTCCAAAACAATAAATCCTTCGATGCCTCGATAAATAAGCGAGATACCGTATACCGTATACCGTATACGGGATTCTGATTCCTTGGTTCCTCGGTTCCTTGGTTGAAAACACTTGGATGAAAAGAAAAGTGATAAGAATGAAATGATTAAAAAATCAGAATTTTCAAAAATCGGTAATTTTTCAAAAAACATCGGAGATACAAAAATTTTTATTTGACATTTTTTGAAGAAAATTTAATTCCCAATAATTTAAGTTGAATAACATTTTTTGATATCTCGCTTATTTACTGAGGTATCGTTAAAAAACTTGAAAAAAAAAATCATGAAATCGCGTTTCCGCAGGTTATATTTTGATGTGAAATAGTGGTTTATTTCAGGTAATTTTTGGACGTACCGTTGAGTAAACAGGCTCGGCCGACGAGTAGCAGGGAGTCGTGGCGGCGGCGACAGCGGCGGTGCCGGTGTCGAGTCGTTGGATGGTTCGTTTGTCGGAAAAATCGCGATCAGTCTTGAGCCTGGTGTCGGGTGTGTGTGGAGGTTCCTTGACACTCTTAGCTCCGTGATTGAGCAAGGCATGCGGGTATATTCCATGGCAGCGAGGGACGAGAAAAACCGCAGGCAGCGGTTGCTGCAACTGCCGCGGGTCTGCGTCGCTTTTCACGACAGACTGCAGCAAAAGTCGATTACCCTCGTGCTGCGGACACTGATATGAGCGCCTGGGAGCGTTCAGGTGTCCACTTTTGCTGTAGAGCTTGACGTTAACTGGGTTCACTGATCCTACAGGCGTGGATTCCTTGCCGGCACTGGACGACGACGATGAAAGACGATAAACATGATCGGTTTCCGTGCCGCGCGCCACCGTGTTCGAGATGTCTTGGAGAATCTCCTCCGGCGTCATTGCGCTCTCGCCGTCAATGACGGAATTGAGGGTCCGCGAGAGCTCCAGCAGGACGTCACGCGCCGTGGGGACAGGTTGGTGGCAGTCATTGCGACACCGCAGGCTTGCGTAGGTGTAGGCGCGAGCGTAACTGCAGCTGGCAGACAGGCCCTCGCAGTCTAGCGTCTCACAACCCACGAAATGCAGCTCCCGCGCGTCCGACGGACACGGCCAAATGGGTCTTGGGATTGTTTCGGCCTCGTGGATCACTGCCAGACTCAGAGCACCCGCCGCCGATGCTGGACCGAGTGTTCCCGCGCCAGAGTTCCGCAGTACTGAGGCACAGCATGTGGAATATGAGCCCGCGGAGAGTGGCGGTGAATAGCTCGAGTACCCGGAACTCGTAGAGTTGCGCCACCTCTTTGGATTACGAAGGGCAGCCACTGATCCGCCATTCACCAATCGGGACACTTCCGCGTCTATTGCCTCTCCTGGCTCCAACCTGAATATCATTTATCAAAATATCAACGCCAGAAGCCCTCGAACTTATTTTCTTACATTTCTAATTGCTTGCAGCGACAGTTATTTATCGATTGAGTTGAACATTTTTAATCACTGTTAATATTTAAAATTATTTAGTTTCGCGATAAAAAAAATTTTATTTATCAAATTCTTGAAAAAGTGGAAGTTTTACGATTTTTTATGATTTTTTTCTATTTTTTGGCGATAACTTGAAAACTAAGCTACATATCAAAATATGTTATTCAAATAAAATGATTAAAAATTTTATTTGCTACAAAAAATGTAGAATAATTTTTTTCGATATTTTGAATCATTTTCGAGATATTTTGAAAAATCAAAATTTTGAAAAAACTGTAATATCTCAAAAACTAAAGGAAATACAAAAATTTTTATTTAACATTTTTTATAGGAAATTTATCCTAGATTAATTTAATACTAATAACATTTTTCGATATCTCGCATAGTAATCGAGTTATTGTTAAAAAACGAAAAAAATCACGAAAATTCCGAGATATGTAAGGGATGTATACCCCTAATAAATTAAAAAAAAAACAAAATTTTTTTCTCGTAAACAAATGTTTTAAAATTTCAATTTTCTACATACTAGCTTATTCTTTTGGACGTATTACTATTAATTTGATTAAATATCTCGATAAAATGTAGAAAAAAAAAAAAAAAAATTATCATCGCCTTCTTTGAGGGGAAAATTGCCTTACATATAAATTTATTTCAACTCTCAATAATTGTGTGTACTGTCAGAGATTGAGGTTACACCATTGTATTACGCATTTGACCTTATATATTTATTGCCGTTTGAAATTCATACAAATTATCCCACTTTCATAATAAGTGACATTCTTTTTCTGAAAATTACGTCTTATATTTCTTTTTTTTCTTTATTTCATCTCGAACCCATCCATTAGGCGTACATTATTTACAATTACAGAATTGCAACATCGATTTTCATATACGGTAATTGTGTAGTATTACCGATACAGTGCCACAAATAAATTTCTCACAAGCTAATCATGTGTTTTGTGAGCAGACTACAAAGGATTCTAATAACTATATATTCAATATATTGTTTCATAAAAATAAAATAATCATTTCTAAATACTTGATTAATATTTTATTTCGTGAATATCCTCAATCAAGACGGAATCACATGGTTTAATGTATATATATGTAAATACTTCTCGCGAATGGGTTCCAATTTTTTTTTTTTTCAAGGTCCTGTGCATTCATTTAAAACCTATATATTGCAAAAAATAAATCATGTTTTTGGAAATATAAACATGACCCTGTAAAATCCGGTTATAATTCCCCCTAAACACAAGAAATCAGCATCACATCCTTTTTCACAACAGCAAAATATTTTAAAAATAATTCACAACAATGCGATATAGCGCTTGATAATAAATGTCGACCTTTTTTTCCTTTATATCGTATAATATAAAGACGATTTGGAAATTTTTTTAATCGCGGTGGGAAGTGACGCGACCCTGTTCCCAATGCTCAGCGGTCTAAAAACGTTTTTTTTTTATCCGTCACTCAAACTCTTAGCAAAGATTACATTGGAAACATACCACTCAATGTCATAACGAAGCTGCGTGGCCAAGCCTAGTGCACTCGCGGGCTGGGGAAGCGTGCTGCCGCGTCGAGGCATCCCCTCGCACGGCACTGCGCTCCAGGTGCTCACGCGTGCACGCTCTTGTGCAGCATGGATCTGATGCGGGTTCGTCGAGTGCGAGAAGCCAACGCGGCATCCTGCCGATTGCTTAGCCTCGGCTGCAGAGCGCAGACGGGCCCGTCATTCTCCAACTAAAAGAATAACAAAAAAATCGACTTTTTTACGGATATCTCGCAAACCGGACATGGTACGATAAAAAAATGTTAATATCTTTTTTATATAAAATTAAGTTTTCTTCCTTTTTTATTTCAAAGTTTTTTTTGAACAATGACATTTTCTCAAGTTATCACGTTTTGAAGTTACAATTCTACCCTTTTTTTGAAAATATCAAGTCAAGGGTTGCTCTACTGGACAAAATGATTATTATCAAAATAAAAGATGATAAATTTAAAAATTTGATTTGTCTGAAACATTTTTTTCTAGGATGAGTATTTGATTAAAAAAATTCATACAACAATGGCGAAACACATATAAAATGCGTCGAAAATTGAGGCCGAGCATGTCATCGATTAAATCAATTATTGTGCGAATAAATGTGGAGTCTAATGAGTCTTATAACGCCGCGAAAGTTGCGCTTCTCTTCTCCTGCGCATGGTAACGTTAATTATGACGAATTGTTGAGACCTCTCTGCACGGATGGAAATAATTGGCGCGCTGGATGCGCGCGATTGACGGGCATATAATTGTGGGATCTGATGCGCGAATGCAATTACCTGATGCGAGAAACGGCGCGATGACTCTGCTGACACCTTGATGCCACATGGCAATGTAACCAAAACAGCCAGTGCCACATTAATTATTATTGCATGATATCGACGACGATGCGAGGCTGCAGGACAATTACGAAATTCTATTTTGAAATACACGCTGTTTTATTGTGCTCTATACACACATACACATAATATCTTTAGCTATGCTTGATATCCGGCGAATTCCACACTTTCACGTCAGCAATGTGTGTGTACGTTACAACCATAATATTCCAAAATGTCTAGACTATTTTTTTTTTATCAAGGAAAAATCACATCAAAATTATTTATGCATGTGTCGCAAGTTTACGCGAAAGTTTTTGGCGCGACGAAATTTACGAATAAAGACGTAATACGTATTATCGACATTTTCGCGTTCGCGATCAAGGTCGATTGCATTGCATTACGTGACCATATAAACACTATGCAATTTATCCATGGAAATTTTTTTTTTCCTTCAATACTCTCTCAAAAGTCGTCCAGACTATGAATTATATATCTTTTGGACTTTGTCTTGTGTTTGCAACTTTCACTCGTGCTCTTTTTCAAGATAGATCATCGATTATTCCCAATAATGTCGAGAAATTTCTGCCGGTACTTTGTTGTTATTATTTTGTTCAAGTATACACACAGGATGTTGTTTGTCCTGTTGCGTACTTGCAGAATGTATAAAAATAACTCGGACAAAATCAATGAGGCCCATCGGCGCCCCGCAAGGTCGTCGTATTCGAAGATACATCGCAAGTAAGATACAAAAAAAAAAAGATGAGAAAAAAAGACGGAGGCGTGAAAATATCACAACTTTCACTTCTTCAACCCAAACGATATCTATCAAGTATTTATTATTGTCCCAGAGGCTCCTTTGTTTGATTTAATTACTCATTCGAGCGCTGCTCCTGTGCTCTATCGATCAGCAGTAAAACCATAATTTTTGTTTTTTGAATTTCCGCTGAAAATATTATTCGAACAAAAAAAAGTTTCGAACAAAAAATACTTTATTTTTAATTGTCTACAAAAAAGGTCCTTATAATTTTTCTGATAAACCAATTAGTTTAGCGTGTAGCGAGGCTCAAAATTCTTAAGGTTCGTCAACCCGCGAAAATAACTTCTCACGGTGCTTAACAACTTTACAACCAGTTACTAGCCAAACTAAGCGGAATTCCACAAAAATTATAGGAATCTTTTTTGTAGACAATTAAAAAACAAACAATTTTTATTTCAACTTTTTTCGTCTACGATTGATAATTTTCTCGGAAAATCTGAAAAACGATTTTTTTTTCATCAACTTCACGTCTGTAAATAAATACTTGAACGAATGTGATAGCGGATGGTGCTCTCCTCTCGAAAAACATTTGATTTACAAACTTTCACTCGAGTCTCCGCGTAATGCTCTTTACTGTAACATGGTCAGGCATGCAAGTCAGGGACGTCCTTGTGTTATGAGAGAAGAGACGAGAGTGATTCAGGCGCCATGCGCGTTTTATTTCAAGATGAAAAAAAAAAAATTCTTGTGCAATGCGAGGGAAGTCCAACGTGCAGAATAAAAAATGATCGTACGGTTGAATGCGCACAGGGTTTGGTTTGACTTGGGTCGAGGTCGTTCGATCACTTCTCGCGAGTAGAGAGAAATTATTACAAAAAAAAATCCGCGGCGCCGGTTTGATTGGTGTTTGCTGTATTTTAGTTTTAGTTCCGGCTCCGAAAAAAAATTGATGCTCTCAGGAGAAAGCCATCTTAGATGAGGCATGATGCGCCCAACGACAGAAATAATTAAATAGGACCGTGCATGATAATGTGGCAGTAGAAAGCCAGCGATAACTGTTGCGTCAACGAGCACAAAGCCTGTATACGTGCTCTGGCATGCTGAAACAGTCGTCTCAAGTAGATTTACATAGGTGGTATTACCTCTCGACCATCCAATCAACACAAAGGCACATAAAATGATGCACGTTAGGGTATATTTCGCTGCGACTTCCGGTGAAGCGTCTCTCAGTGATGAAAAACCTTTTCAGCCGGCGGCTCCATGTAAGTAGAAGCTCTCAAGAATAATGTATAAGTGACGGCGTCTCTTTGACTTGTGGAATAACTTTCACGCGCGTACGAGCGCGTCGCGCAGCGCGCTTCGTGTCCTGCACTCGCGGTTCTCCAAAAGAAACTGAAAGTCCCGGTTTGCCGATCAGCACACCAAGCCCACGACGACAGCCGGAACTCGGCCCACGCGCCCATGTAACACACTACGTGTCTGTTTGACCGTCGCAAACATCACACACACGCGTAAGTATCTTCGGGAGATTTTGCCAGCATGGCAAGCCAAGCAGCATCCGTAAGAAAGTTATTGGAAATCCCCAGACGAGAATGGAAATTCACTCTTTAATATATTCATTTCTCTTTTATTTGTGATCCATGAGGAAATCAAGTAGTATATTGATATCGTTATGTAAATAGATGAAAAAGATTTTTAATTATACGGTTGCATCAATTTGAAAAGTCGAAAATTTTTTCACTTTAGAACAAACTATAAAATTTTTTTTTTGTATTTTCGTATTTTTTGTAAAAAGTATTAATCGAAGGAAAAAAAGCTTGAAATAAAGGTTATTGGATTTTTAATTATCTATAAAAGAGGTTCTAACAGTTTTTTTGAAAAAATCATTAGTTTAGCGTGTAGCGGTCCTCAAAGTTTGTCTGATGAGTTTTGACGCGCGGAGAGCACTTTATAGGCATTTCAGGACTTTAAGGCTCACTACTGGCTGAACTAATATATTTTTCAAAAAACAGCTAAGAACCTTTTTGGTAGGTAATTTAACGTAGAATAAATTTTATTTGAAGTTTTTTTCTCTCTAGATAATGTTTTTGTGAAAAATTCAAAAAAATGTCTTTACGATGTTAAAATACCTATTACAGGCTATTTGCCATTTGAAAACACGGCGGCTGGATTTCAAAGACTCTCCAGAGCACGTAATAGAGGTGTGGCCACACATCAATTGAAGATGGAAATTTTCTTTTCTATCCTATGGAGGACAAATAATGAAATTTGTATTTTTTCAATTTTCTATCTAAAATAATAGATTTTTCAAAAAAAGTCTGAGAATCTTTTCGATAGATAATTTAATGTAGAATAACTTTTATTTAAAACTTTTTTTTCTCCAAGTAATATTTTTCGTGGAAAATCATTTTTAAAAAAATTTTATCTAGGACAAGTCGAGGAAATTCACGCAAAATGAAAGAGAAAACACGCACACTTCTTCCGCTCCAGTCGCAAGTGATGCTGAGGATACATCTGCCAGTGTGTTACGACACTCGAGGCGTAATACGCTCCGTTTAGCTTTCTTATGTGAAATTGATGACATACATGTAGTATGTATGTAATAATAATTTTTATTGTACATCGCGTTGACTCGAGTATTTTGCTTTCCTTCTAGATTTCTAAAGAGTCACCTCGTGCACGATTGCGTGCATCTGCCGCGGCTTTATTGGCCGTTAATCTCGTGGAGAGTTGGCGGAAGTGAGAAAACTTGGGGTTTTTACTTTCATTCGCACGTTGATATACTTATTTTCATAAAAAAAGTGAAAAGAAAACTTGTTTCATGTATGTAAAAAATATTTACCAATCGTTTACATTAATTTCCAGCCTTTTTTCTAATTAATTGTTAGATAATGTTCATTATTTCAAATGAAAAAAAAACCGACAGACATATAACAGAGGCACGACTGTTTATTTCAGGCTGATTAAATTTTTTTTTCGGATTTTTTTTTTAATCTAAAAATTTACTTACAATATTTTTCACACTAGAACTACTATCGGAAGTGTTTTTTTTTTGGTGAAAGACGTAGAATTTAAGAGTTATTACATTCAGTGCTATTAAATATTTAAATTTAAATATAAAATTGGATATAATCACAGAATTGACACAACTGATAAATATATAGTTCTTAATTCGAAACATTTTTCAAATATTTGTGTTATTTATTTATTTTTTTATTTTTTACTAATTGGCCAATTAATTTCTGTGCATTTGTGACGATATATTCTATCTAATAATTGATAACACGTGAGTTTAATATTTGTTATACAATAAAAACCAATAATTTTTTCATTGTTTTTCTCTGGTTTTTATGTTATGTATATAATACACATATATCTTTGGTTCTCATCAATAATACTTCTCTAGTTTAATTTTTTCTTTTTGTGTGTGTACAATTGATTTGTATTCCGAGGCCCTTAAAATTGTCACATTCAATCACAAATAACTGGGTAAACTCGTTGCTCTATTTTATATACTTTCTATAAATTTTTTTTTCCCCCTTTTTTATCAAAGGAACTCGTCATTTTCGAATTTTTTTTGCACATTCATACAAACTTCACACACGTATAAATTAATCCCAAACATTTTTATTCTTTAAAAAAAAATTAAAGTATCCGAAAACTGTGAGATAGAATTAAATGCCGTAATTTTTTATTAAGATTGCGCTAAATGACAGCAAATACCATGATTAAACGAATGGTTTAGACGTGATATGCTTTGTGCCAAGACATATTAACTCATTGGTTAGTGGAAGCTACGTGTGTTAATAAATTATTTATCCAAGTTATTGACAGCTAGACCGGCAGAGCGCATCCTTCATAACTTTACAAATCGTTGTCAGACCACAATTATCAGTGTGTTAAAGTATAATTAATTATATTACATATGTTTATTACTAAATACGTCATAATTCTATGTGGTAGTGTGAATGAACCTTAATTTATCATCACTGATGATCATGAAATTGATAATTACACGTCGGAATCGAATGCCATTACTCATTCGATTGGCAGTTATCGACAGTTTTGTATACAATGCCACATTCTCCGATCGTTTTACCCTTTTGTTGCGTTTTTCCTGTTTCAATTGAATTGATATAATCGGTTAGAGAAGTCACCGAGAGAATTTGGCGCATAGAAAGCACTTTAAGACACGGTTCAATTGTGTGAAAGCCAGTCGCTAATGCCAAGGCGCAAACTGCTCGATATTTTGCGTTTTATTTAATTAATTTGCTAAAATATCTTTAAATAGCCTGATAACATATCTAAAATGATTTTTAGAACGTTTGGTTGAGATCCAAAAAAATTTTTTTTTTTTGAGAAATTTTCACAGGGGTTTGCCTTGGAAATCTCGAATTTTTCGTCATTTTTTTCGTTTTTTACCGATAATTCGGCAACTAAGCGAGATAACGAAAAATTTCATAAGAGATAAATGATAGGGCATTAAATTTTCTACAAAAAATGTAGAATACATTTTTTTGATATTTTGCCTCATTTTCGAGATATTTTGAAAAATTAAAATTTTCAAAAAAAAATAATATCTCAAAAACTATAATAAATATAAAAAAAATTGTTTAACGTTTTTTGTAGGAAATTTTATGCTCTATCATTTAACTCTTATGACATTTTTCGTTATCTCGCGTAGTTACCGAGTTATCGGCAAAAAATGAAAAAAATTCCAAAAATCACAAGATTTCCGAGGCAGACCCCTTTGAAAATTTTACAAAAAAAAAAATATTTTTTTTCCGACATTAAACATTACAAAATTTATTATTAAAGTTAATTCAACTTAAAAAAATAAAAAATAAAATTTTCGTTGACAACATAGGATACACTAAAATTTTTATTTGTACAAAATTGATAAAAAAAAATTATACGCCCTTTGGCATCAGTGAGGGAATATTGCTAATACATCGCGATGTACTGCACTCAAAATTCACTTTTTATGTCATTATTAAAAAACTGCTAATCATCTATTTTCAGAAAGTCTATGCCAATCCCCTTGCGGCATGTGTGAGCAAGGTTTATCTGCAGCCCGATAGGGATTGGGGATTTGATGAATTTACTGGGCCAATAAAGAGTAAAACTACCCATTGCTACAATCTCTAGCTGTAATGGCGAGCGGCTACAATATTGCTTTGGTAATCACGCTGCAAGGAGATTTTTTATATACTTTGGTGTGTTTTCCTCGTTCAAATGCTTTGTCGTGTATCGCAGAGCATTCAGCAAGCCTTCACTCTTGCAGGGTGGTTGATCCTTTAACAACTTGACACAACCTTTCACCTAAAAAATTAAAACATCGAGAAAAACCTTAAATTATCAAATTCTAACATTAAAAAATTTTTTTTGAAGGATTCGAGTAAGTAATTCAATGATTTGAATTGAAAAAAAAAATTATTTCATTTAAAAATATCGGCTTACATCAACGTTAGAGCCCTTAACAAAGGCACCTTGTGGATGAACATGATCGTAAAGGATGACCAAGCCTACCATTACCCTCAGGACAAATAGTTGAGTCTCCTCACGTTGGAATTGTGACAAAAGGTTGCTACATAATAGAAAAATTAATTTTAAAAAATGTTTTCCTTCACTAAAAATCCAACTAATAACTTACGGATTTTCCAGCATCCTCAAACACACTTTTGCCATCGTTCCAAGTGTCTCCGTGATGTTCTCTCGGGGTATATCCTCCCTCTGTAATGAAAATCAAGGCGAATGTAGAGCACACGTCAGCAGAAACGAAAAATCGACGACATTCTGTCGGAATTTCCGCGTCAGGTGAAAATTACGTCTCACATTACTGACCTCCATCAAAAAAGTTATCGTCGCATGACTGAGGACCCGCAGCATGGGTGTGGCGTGGGCATAAAACAAGGACATGCGGTTGGCAAGCTCATTCCCGACCACTAGATCATTTTGACCGGCGTCCTGGCGCGACAGCGACGCCCGGGTCAGTGTCCTGCGGTAGTAACTGAAATCATTCTGGATCGCCGGTGTCTTCATTTTGTGCTCGTCGAATTTCAGCACAAATTCCAGTATTTCAGCAAACTGCTTGACCAGCGCCTGCTGTGTCTCCAGGTGCTGAGTAGGAGATAAATTTCCAGAGCATAATTGACCCAAAATTTTCGGCACCACCCGCTCTAAAAAAATATTATTAGATATTTTTGTATTGAATTTAATTTTTTTAAGAGACTTACCAAGCTCTTGCGAAAATTCGTAGAATTTTTTGAGCTTTGCCACGAGCGGTGCGACAGTCAGGTACGCCTTGCGCTGGCATTCCTCCGTAGGAGCCGAAATGGCCTCGCGAATTTCTTTACCAGCGCCTTTGTAGCACTGAATCTCCTCCAAAATAGATTCAGAATTTTTTAGAACACGTTGCACAGCCTCGAACGTCTCTCTCTCAATGTCGGACGGTTGAGCGTCTGAAATTTTCATACCATGAGCATATTTCAACGTTTTAGTAAATTATACTTACTCTCAAAGTCCAGGAAGACGTCGTATTTCTGTGGTGTGCAGCAGGTCGACTCGTCGCGAGCCAAAAGACTCAGGAGTTTTCCCATTGTGCTGAGGCGACGCGGCTAATGGACCGGATTTATTTATAAAACATCTGGAAGCAATCATTAAAATACATTTTTTTATGAAAAAAAATTTTTTTTTTATAATAAAACACTAAAATCTTGGATTTTACTGAATTTGCGCTGGGAAAATCGAAGTTTTTCACCGTTCTAGGTGGCATTAAAAAAAGATATGGACGCACCATGTACACAGGGTTGAGAAAAACTCACTGCTGGCCATGGCGAATGCTAGGAGTCGGGTTGGATAACGCTCTCTGGCACAGGCGAAGCCCGCTAGCTTCTCGGGAGTGTCACATGCTCAATGAATAAAAAATAAACGACTGAATAAACAAAAAAGAATGAGTCAACAAGTGGAACGACCACTTCCGTTTCAAGCAGGCGCGGCCATGATCGCACTAGGGGTTGTAGTAGCGCGCGATTTCCTTATTTGGTCAACCAACGGCGGTGGCGGCGGCGGCAGCGATGAAAAATCAATGATACGCGAGCTTCGGGCTTAGCAAGCAGATGGCGGGCGAATAATCCCGCGAAAGAATTTCAAAGTCTCATCATATTATCGGGGCTGTCATGTCGTAGACTATAATCGGACTGAGACCCACGCTGAGACAGTTTTTTCCCTCGCGCTCGCTCTCTGACTCAGCGCTATTGTCCTCAAAAAGGAATCACCATGTATAGGTGCACATACGGGCCTCTGTGGCAATTTTTTAATTGTGTCACGACGTGCTAGAGGAGTTTGATGATAATTGTTGAAGATTTATTATTCTTTCAACTTGTCCATGTGAACGGTTTACGTGGAAATTTTTCTATTTTGGGATGTATTCGTGAATAACTCGGTAACTAAGCGAGATAATGAAAAATGTTATAACAGTAAAATGATAGTAAATTTAATTTTCTAAAAAAAATTTAGAGTAAATTTTTACGATATTTTACTTTGTTTTCGAGATATTTACAAAAATAAGAATTTGAAAAAATCAAAATATCGTAAAAACCAAGAGAGAACTAATTTTTATTTTTAATTAACACTACTTAGAGAAGGCGAGAATTTGCATTATTATAATTATTTTTATTGATTTCGTTGCCTTTGAAATATTTCAATCTATCGGAGAACATTTTTAATCTCTGCAGGGAAAAAAAGAGTTCATCCGACCACACAAAGAGAAAAAGTTGTGTAACGATCGAGGAAAAAAATATTATTGCGAGGCGATAATAATCGCAGCTAAGTATAGTAAAATAAACCACAGAAATTTGAAGAAAAAAAAATTGAAGTCGGAATGTTTTTCGAAACTTTTGAAAATTGCCAGCGGAAATTGAATATAATTATACCAGTTGGAATAATTCAGTGAACCCGCTGAATATTATCAGTGCATTATCAGTGTTTGTCGCGGCACGTGGTCTGCTTGAGTGTAAATAATAACACTCAACGTTCATATCTAGTCGATTGAACGTGACCATCGATAATCACAAGAGACGAGTATTTTCAGACACTTTCTGTGTCAAACTCTAAAAGATCTAATTAATAATACAAGACCATCACCTGAAGGCACAATGTGAAAATGTAATTTCAGTATGCCAAGTGAATAAATAAACCCACTAAGGGGACGATAAAGAGCTCCACAAGTATTAATCGTCGGAAATTGTGGGTGGAAGTAATCAACGCCTATTAAAACTTTTTTGTGCTTCAATTCCATCAGCAAATCAATTGACAACCCATTGGCCTTCGTTCTGACACTCGAGCTATTACGCATCAAGCGAGATCAAGTGTCATCTTGCAATAAACCGCGCCGAAATGTAAAAATAATCAAATTTCAGCTTACTCAAAACTTAATCTTTCGATAACTCGATAAATAATCGAGATAATGAAAAATATTATAAGAATAAAATGATAGAGAATTGAATTCCCTACAAAAAATGTCCAATGAATTTTTTTGATATTTCACGTTGTTTTCAAGATATTTTTAAAAAGAAGAATTAAAAAAAAAACTAATATCTAAATAACTAAAAAAGATAGCAAAAAAATTCATTTTCCTTTTTTTGTAGAAAATTCAATTTCCTATCATTTAAAACTAATGATATTTTTTGTTATCGCGCTTATTTATCGAGTTATCGCCAAAAAACTGAAAAAAAAAGGTCGCGAAAACGACGAAACTTTCATTTTCTTATTTCAATAAAACGTTTTAAAGCTCATTTTAGATATATTATAATGAATTAAACATGAATAACAGTCTGTAGTTATAGTTTGAAGACTTTGAAGTACGGTTTCTTTGGCATTCATGCCACGGTATTCAAGAAATCCTTCAAATGTCTGCTTCGAAAAAATCATTTTGACTTTTCTCACGTCTAAAACGACACAATTATTTATGAATGTGTACCCACATTGCCTAATAAATTCACAGAGTGCATACAAACACAAGTCTCGGGGTCTGAGCATACGTAAATAATACGAACGCACAAGGCAAAGTGTGTTTATACGGCGACACGACCGTTTATGGACGCTCTAAATAAGGCATGTTTTTTTTTTCTAGTGTCCACTCCCTGTCCCCATTTATTCGCGGGTCAAATAGATATGATGAAAACCTGCAACCTAAAACCATTCAATCGTATATATCACAGACAACAATAATTGATTCCTTTGTAAAGGCAGAAAATGGCGTTGACAGAGCGAGTGTAGCACGAGTAGCCAATTGTCCAACAATGTGTAGATGAAAAAAATCGTCACCGAGACAGAGGGACAAGTTTTTTATTCTGACAAACAAAAGCAGAAAAGGCCGTTGAGACTGATGCATAGTCTACGCCAGTGTGTGTCGGCCAAGCAGGGGGGATATCGCCATATCCCGGACGACCGTTGGCCTCGAGAAATAAAACGCCCTTTTATATCACACTCTGAGGTTAATTAAAAAGCCGAAAAAATCGATAATACACCCTTGACTGCCATGCATTGTGGCCGGATAAAGTTGTAATAATTTATGCAGATAAATTGAGACGCGTCCACAAATCGCATTCCATTCCGGATGTGCAAATTAAAAAGTGTGCTCGTTGACGGGGTCGTATATGTACAGGAAGCGGATAGCGTTGATCCTCGCCGGAAATACCATGCCGGCAAGTAGGTGACGCGAACACATGTGGATCAAATCTGCTATATTGCAGACATTTTTGGCCGACACGGCCAAATTCTCGTCGATTTACCGCTGTACTTATCACCGCGTGATGTCCATCAACCTTGCGTGCATTTAACAAAATACAGGTTTAAATTCATCACAGAATTTTCAACTTCCCAACCTGATAAAAAAAAATAAGTTTAGCTAAAAATATTCATTTAGAAACTGCGAGAGAGGACAATTAATCGATTTTCCTTGACGTTGGAAAATCGATAGGCTAGATATAGACGTTTGAATTTCTGTGAAGGTGCATGACCCAGTTGTTAATTCGCCATCAGATATAGGGCTCCGCTCTGATTGTAAAACCTCATGCCTCGATAATTTACTAAATAATACGGTGAGTGTTTTTACGGGCAGAACTTGTGCGGTAAAAATTCGCAGAAATTAATTTTACAGTGAGCAAAAAAAATCTTGTTGATAAATCCTGGTTAGTAATCGCAGTGATAAAGCACAGCTTTCTTATGACCACACAGTTGATTTAAATATCTGGTATTATATATCGTAAAAGTACAAGGACATGTATAACAGTTTTTTTTTCGTTAATGTATCGATAACTCGATAAATATGCAAAATTACGAAAAATACTATCAGAGTAAAATGATAGGTAATTAAATTTCCTATCATTTATCTTCAATAACATTTTTTGATATGTACCTTATTTATCGAGTTATTGTGAAAAAACGAAAATAAATCAAGTTAACATGGTGGAAAAATGACTAGGACTTTTTCGTGCGTTGGAATTTCGCAAGGAATTAACGATTTATATACGTTGGTCTTGCGTGCTGTTTTACATCATTACAAAGACCAAAGTGACGTGACTTATTTAGTTATGCGCCTCCCACGAGGCCTTTTGTACGAGACACAAGTGCTTCCGGCTTCGTCGACTGTGACTTTGGTTTTTTTACGTGCAATAAACGTGTCCAGATGGACAGTTGCCTCATAATCAACACGTGATAGCGCTATCCGAGAGTCGAGATAATACTTACAGAGAGCTGTTGGATGTTATTTTTTCGTTGGAAGAGTGCACTCGAAATACGCGCGTGCTCTACATTTCACAGACAAGAAATAATCCAAAAACTTTGGTATATTGGAAATAAACAGCCGGTGCGCGCGAAGCTCGCGCCTGCCCAGCGCAAGAATTTCAATGTTCACACAGTAGCACACAACCGTTCCCTTCGCAGTGCTTCACACAACTGAGCCTTGCGTGAGCCTCGGATTTGGCGGGGGAACTTGACTGTTGCCTTTCGGTCCGCTTCATTCTGATTCTACTGATTCATTCGATCTAGGACACTTCATTTTCGTCTTTGTCGATCGCCTCCACAGATCTATCTGGATCGCTGGGCTTTTTATTTAATTAAATTGGATTTCTAATGTGTGTTTTGTATATACTCTGAGGGGAGATAATCACGAAAATTTGGGGTTTCCCGCTAGAGATTGCCTTGAGATTGAGCATCTCCTTGTGGACGTAATTACTTGGGGTCCTCGAATACCCGAAAATGCTATTTTTTCATGTGATAAATAAATAGTGGAATTGGATTTGGATTTGTCATCATAAAAACACACTGGTAAATTAATCAAACTGACAAAATTATAGTTAATTTGTTATTTATATCAATATGGGTAAGGATATGTACTGTTGACAACAGACAAATTTTATAGTTTTTTTCTTTATATCACGACTGTATTCGAGGGAAATTACAAAATAATGAACAAGGAAATTGTTACTCACACAATGCGATTCCTAATAATGATGAAATGCCAACGTGAAGCGTGTATTATAGATATAATATATTTCCCAACTGCAACCAGACCGATGCAACTCACTTGGTCGTACTTGACGCGCCATCTTTGAATCATTTCGAGGCCTCGCATGCATTCGACTCTTTGGTAGAGTTGCGATATATCGATATAATACCAAGCGTTGGATAGTCGGGGGACTTGATTTACTTTATGTTAATTGAATTTTTTACTTTTTAAAACATAAATATTTGATAATTATTTTTATCTGATTGCTTTAATTATTCGGCTTGAGGGCAGGGGGGAAGTTTAATAAAGTTTAATTTGGGATGTTTTCAGTTCAAACGTCGTTGGCGCCATAGACTCAAGATGGCACATCGATGCAAGATGGACGATAGACACTTCTAGACGCTTGGAGCTTGCTGTGATATTAATTAAAACAATTGCAATTTTTTTGTATTTTTGATAATCTCAGATAGTTGGATTAGTTTAAACTCAGTGTGTAGATTATTAATGGTCGAAATTCGACATGAGAATCATCGAAGATGGAGCAAGCTGCTGCTATAGCATATACAGTGTAAGGTATGTTGAACGTCCTAAAGACTTTTGGTCCTTTTGGCACGAAACCAGATTAACTTTGCTGCTCAACTCGTTTTCACGTCGGCTATATGCACTTGCTCTCATTTTGAGCATATATGCTTGTAGCAAGAGATATCACTAACGAGGGGATTTCATTTATACGAGTAATTTTTCTCCCTATAAATCCTGCCACTCAATACTTCCAACGGGCTGTTAGAGGCGTATCTGGCCTGTAAGATAAGACGACTAATTATGTTACATCGTCTGCCACTAATTTCCTGTAGCATACATTTTTCCGGGTCAGGGTTTTACGATATTCTTGGACACTTGTAAAAATCTGCAAACAATTTCAATGGTTTCATCCAGTCAATTCATATGGCTTATTGCTTTTTCATGTACTTGAAGTAGTTAATCGTGAATAAGTCGAGTTGGTATCGTGTAAATGCTGTTTAAAAAATTACAATGAGGGTGAAATTATTTATTAATGCTTTGGAAATGAATAATTGAATACAAAATGGCGTTGGATTGGTTGTGATTAGTCAATATGACGTGTTATCCAAATTATATTACATTATTTATGTCAAAAAAGCGTTCATTTATGAGGAAAAAATTTTATTTTTAGATTAATATTTTTCAAGGGAGAAAATCTGCTATTTTCGGGATATTTTTGTTTGTTTTTTGATCAAGAACATGATAAATAAGCGAGATAGCAAAAAATATTATAAAACATAAATTATCGGGGATTAAATTTTCTACAAATAATGTAGAATAAAATTTTTTTGTATCTCTTTTAGTGTTTGAGATATTCTCAATTGTAAGAGAGATATTCTTAATTTTTAACATTGGATATAATATAAAAAAAGTTTACTGTATATTTTGGTAGAGGAATGTCCTTGCATTTGACTCTAATGATATTTTTTTTCGTTATTTCGCTTATTTACAGAGTTACTGAATTATTTATTCATAAAGAAAAATTATAGTGCCTTTTAACAAGTGGCTTTTGGAAATTATAGTGACGTGATATATTTCAAGAGTCTATAATAGATAGAAATTTTGCTAGACTATTATGAATTGCGTAAGTACTACTTTACATTGCGTTTACACAAATGTTAATATACAGATAAAGTACATAATTACATGTAGTCTATGTCGTGTGTGCCTCAAGTGTCCCGGATGCATAAAATTTTTAAAAGCAGACGAATATTTATAAATTCATATGTAATTTTTTTTTTAAATTACGCAGGTGGCGCCCGTATGAGAGACACGAGTTGAGTGGGCGTTAGAATGCCACATGACAAACTTGCCTGATTGCCAATTGACTTTTATCGCGTTTGCTCGATTTTTCCTTTTTTTTTTCTTTTGGATATAATATCTCTTTGTACAATTTTCACCAGGGAGTGTCACTAAATTTTGCGACACTTACAAATGATTGTCACTGTGAAAAATCTTTCAACAATCGTACAGTTGTCAACGGAAATTGTTTCTGAATGACACGACGTTTTTTACACCTGTATTCATAGGAATTATGCTTGCATTACTTGACTTATTTATCTTTTTTTTCTAGGGTCCTCGAGGCTTTTTGCGGCAAATTGGATTTTTTCCGTTGTACGCATGTGACTGCCTGACAAGTTTGGAGGGGAATTCCGGAATTCCGGTGCCCAGGCGTGAAGACAATTGTTCAAGAACCAGGAACGTGCTGGCTAGGCATAAAATACCCAAATCAATAAGAATACTAAAATTCCAACGGCAGTCTGCGCTCGTTGCGGCAATAAGTTACAGAGTAAGTAGCGTATATTCCTTGGTGCAATACGAGAAAACCGTCTTTGAAGCTTGTGTGAATGAGGGAAAATTTCTCCCTCTGTATAAACTTTCCTTTCTACCTCAGCAATATACAGCGAATAGCATTTGTACGACAATGGGTGATTGATCGCAGGGTGCGTGAAGTCTTTGTTCCCGTGAAATTGGTGACTTTTTTTGGCTTATCTAGTTCTTTCGTGCGACAAAGAAAAAAAAATTAATGGGGCTTTGCCTGGCAAAAAAAAACATCATATGAATATGTCAGCATCAGTAAAAAAGTTGATACATTTTCTTTTGTTGCTCGCATCAATGTAAAATGCAATTCCCGTGTGAAGAATGAAAACGATTAAGAAACAATGTTGTTTTGGTGACTGATCACCAGGTAGAGATAAATATTTTCAAGTTATGGGTAATTGTATTAGTGAATTTATCCTCATCGATTATGTCTATGTGATTCCAAGAATATTTTACACATTCGCCAACTGTTCTTTGCGAGATTCTGCGTTTATCGTCACGCGACCTTACAGACATAAAAATCGGTAACTGGCAGATGTTTATATTCGACAGCAGAAATGCAATACATTCGACTCAAAAATTCACGCGCTATTTTCTCAAATCACATCTAATTATTTTGAAAATTTTTTTCTTTCATAATAACCGATAAAAAAAATATTTCTTCGTTGTAATAGGGTAAATCAGGGTTTTTGAAACGAATTTCTCGATGTTTTTTTTTTCTTTACATATTAATTCATAAAGATTTTGTTTTATTGAATCGGAGTATCAGTGCTTTTATATTTAATAGGCCGAGACGTACAGCGCATATATTTATTCGCAGTGGTTGAAAGATTACTCGCGGGCCTATAGTGTACACACGGGCGTGCGGTGGGTACATATATACAGCGAGGAGACAAAAAAAGTAAAAGAAGAATAAGAGTGTGAGGTACGGGTGGGTTAAAACCTTTTGCAAAGGAAAGAAGATCACGAATATCGCAGCTGTTGCTCTCACCACCTGCCTTTTACGATCAATCCTCTACTTGCATGTATATGGACGCTACATACGCGTACGTATAAGCATCATATATACGGTGTGTGATGCGTGAGTTTCAAGTGTATAATATGCACAATTCTCGCGAAAGAAGCGTGCAGGATTGTATTTCCAACTACCTGTGAGATCAAGCAGGTAAAATATGTGTTTAGGAATATGGTGCATAGCTGCCATCCTCCGTTTGATTTATCTCCACAAAATTTTCTATACTAGAATTTTCATATTTTTTTTCTTTATATCTAACTATTGAAAAAAATGCAATAAATAATACAAAGTTTGACGTGTTTTTTTTAATAAAAAACAGTTTTTTTCAACAAATTTGTCGCGGTCCAACAATATATATGCCAAATCAAATATTCTCACAGCGAATGTAGCGTCTTTATTTCCAGAGATACTCGTGCTCCTTTTTTTTAGTATTCACATCCAAGGGTCGTCTTCGTTGTTTCCATTTTTCATTTTACATCGGATACGTGACGCACATTATACATCTTTATATCTCAGTGTGTGTTTTTTATTCTTTTCATCGAGAACATCCGCACACGAAAATTCGGCACCCCACTGTCGTCCTGCATGGGCTATAATGCCACGAGAAAGATACTGCGCGATTTTTCGCTCCCGGAAATGCAAATCACTAGTGAAATCACCGTCATAAATCTTCATGCTTGCGCTATCATTGAGAGTGTTTTCTAGAGTCGTTAATTTGCCGACGTGTCGGTATGTTAAAAAAAAAATTAAAAGCACCAAAATTCACGACACAGTGTGTGTGTGTCATGAAAAAATTTCCGACTGTGAGTCACACAGAGTGCGAGGATAAATGCAAAGTTCACTGTGGGGTTTTACTCGGAATATTTCAATTTTTTACTATCATTTTATTTTATTTATTTTTTACTAATATTTATTTTCTTTTTCAGGGATATATGCAGTTTTGTGAATGAAGCAGATCTTCAGTGCAGATGGTGTGAGACCGTGAGTAAGACGATCAAATATTAGCTGTAAGATAGGATTAAAAATTCTGCGAATCATTTTTTATCGATTCCTCATACATTTCACGAGGATATTTTTACACTTGCGCAAAAATATGAAAAATAATATTTATATCCATCTGCCAATTTTCCTCGTATTCACCTGACGTATGTGTGCGCTTTTCTGATTTTTTTCGTGAGATAAAGCAACGGCAGTTGGGTTCTATCGCTCACGACAATCGATGGTGTTAAGTGGCTAGATTGTGATCCTGCTGTACATGTTGCTTCTTAATTTCCGTGCCACTGCATCAATCTTGCAAGTGCATTGCTGTGCATTTTTTTTTTTTTATCTTTTCAAATAATTATTGGCACTGCAGGCATCCACTTGCGTGTTTACTCGTCATAAGCAATCGAAAAAATGAAATCGTCGGGGGATATATCATGTGGAAGATTTCTTATCATATTCACACACCGGATATGCGAATATTGATAGTGGAAATTGATTTCTACGGGGGAGTTTCAAAGAAATACTTAAACAAACGTGTCTATTCAATCTGAAATCATTCAATAATACTATTATCTTCAGTTCAACCAACACTAAAATCATTTTTATTAAATTTTAAAACATTTTTATAAAGAAAATTGTTTTTAAAATATTTAAAAACAATCTAGACTGTATAAATTAACTTTTTTAAGGTTGGTTTACATAAATATGGCTCAAAATGAGTAGTTAGGGGGTGCATCCACCCTGCAAGGTGTTGGAAACAGTTGTATGTTAATGGTCGCAGTGATTAATTCTGTAATTATAACAAATATAGTCATTAAAAGTTCGTTTAGCATGATTTACCCTTATCAGAGGGGCTCTCCTGAAGCATTAGTCCAATAAAAATCATTTAAATTAAGTGGGGAACCTTGTCAATTCACTTCTTCGGCGTTTGTCGAACTTAGGAGTATATAGCTAGTTTATCATTGGTAACTCGAAAAAACTCGAGTTAAAAAAAAAAGAATGTGATTTTTACTAGCACAAGCTAAAGAAATCCGGGTTCTCAGCTAACGACCGGTGATTGTTGATAAAAATATTTTTTTTTATCTACAACAATTTTGTTGTAGAAAATTTTTTTAAAACCTCGTATTCGTTTTTTTTTTTTTTTTACAATATTTCCGATGAAATTCACATTATTGTCAACAGTTTTTTTCAATTATCTGGGATAATAACTTTTATATAAAGGGTTTTCAATTGCTGTACTGAACTAGCTAAGCATAGAGGCCGGATCCTAGCTGATGCGCATAAACTATTTACCTGCAGAGGTCGCGAATAAAGCAACAAAAGGACACTCGCGTCTTCTGTCAATATATAATAGGCATAAAGCTTGATCGCGACAAAGGGAGAATGAGGGCAGAAGCAACTCGGCTTTCTCTCGAAGACGGTAGGTCGCATCTGCCCTCTCGTTTACGTCTGTAGTGACCGTGTTCGCTCCACAGGCGAATAAAAATCAAGCCCAAAAGCATTACCAGCTGGCACGCGTCTCCCTCGATGCCATTATCGTCTTGGCGGATCTTGTTAGATTGTGGCTAGAGGGGAGAGAAGGCGAATATACTGTGTGCATGGGATTCATCCTCTCGCGCGTACACTCGCTGTTTTTCTTACTTGCTGTGACACCTGTCGCACCGGGGTTTGCACTACGTACTGTACGCCAAAGTGGCACTGCACGCGTTGTCAAAAAATGCTAACGGACATTTTCGTTTGCTGTATTTACGTATTACGATATTTTACGCTGGCCAAAGCCACATCCTTTGTTATTGTTTTGGAGACGTGCACGATATGGCCTTTCAGGTATACACGAGAATATTGCGGTTTTGTGGTGTGTACAAGTCTGCTTGAGAAACTTGCACTAATAACGCGCTCACCCTACCTATATAGTTTCCGGTCAATGGCTCCATGCATTATATATCTACCAAGTTGGGTGATTCTCTCATTGGAAATTAGTTGTATTGCGAATATGTGCCCTTAAGGTTTCAGCTCTCTTTTGTTCGGGTATTGCTACTTTTTTGAGCAGCAGTTACACACACGTATTCAGGGGTGCGACACTTCCTTTATATGTACACTTTAACGTGCATAAGAAATGCAGGTCTTTTTCAAAGGACTCCAAATCCTCGGCTAATGATTCACATCCGTGATTTAAGCCTAGTCTAAAAAATTGCAGAGGTTTAGATCCAACTAATGAGTTGGGTAGTTCCTTAATATTTTTTTTTATTTCATGGTTTTGATAAATGTTTTATCATAAGAATCATTGCGAGTGGAGGGAAAATGCTTGACGATTCTTCAATATACAACGTTTCGTGAAAAGTCAGGGTACCTCGTTATATTGTTTGGGTGTCATAAAGATGGCTCTATACATATACTACTGTATATCGCAGTGTTCATGTTAGGTTTTGGAGTGGTGCCAGCTGGACCACACTGTTCCCTCCGGTAGATAGTTTAAAATAATTACCAAACTGACTTGAAGATGGTGTGTTTTTTCTTTAACATCTCTTCACAAAGCGACAGGTGAAACGGCATCCGGTCGTTGTGCAGATAATATACCGCGGAAAAAAAGTGCTGGTAATACTCTCGCAATTTAAGTGCCAGGCAATTGCGGCACGTGCTCAATGTGTGAGCATATGATGTGTATATCCCGTTGAGAATGGATGGATTCGATTTTTAATCAGACTGTGATTTTATTTTGTTGGATAGAAAGACGTTCTGATCTATCGTCACTTGCCAACGCAACTTTTCTTGAAAAAAAAATAAATAATACTAATAAAAATAACAATAATTGCTGACACGTTGACCTGAAAAATTCGTGCTTGGATTAAACGACGACGGTATGCTTGATGGTGAACGCATCACCTACACACAATTGCTAGAGGCAACACGTTAATGTAACACCCGCGGAAGATGTAATTTCCGTCACGTATATCCACCGGATACGTCGTACGGCATGACAATTGTGACTGAGCGATTGTATAAATCTTTCAGTGTTCTTCCTTTCGCTTTTGCTATCTCTACCTTTCATCGAAATCCTTCGCAGAGCTCTCTAATTTTCCGGATCCCTTTGTCTCACCCATTCTTCTGGTATATATATAGTTTTTCGAACGTGTAGATTTTTATTTTTCAAGTTAGAAATTTTTCGTTAGTTGAGATCTTCGTCTTGGCTCCAATTATGACATTCCACGACAGCTGCGATGCTTAGTAAAAAGATTTTCATGATCGCTGTATCATGGAGATCTGACAAGTCATGGATTTCGAGGACCTCCGCCGTCGGAATAACCGATGAAGCTAATTGATTGATGAATATATTTTCAACCACTGAAATAAAATTATAATAAAAAGGTGCAACTAAAAAATTTTAAAAATCAAGCTCAGTTGCATTTTTACATGTGTAAAAAATTGTAAACATACACTGGTCATCATATGAAATGATTGACGAGCGTAAAAAAATTAATGAGTCCTTCGTATTGAACTATACATACATGAGTTGATGGGCAGATAGAAGCCAAGTAATGTGTATAGGCAAAATTGATTGAGTAGATAATTTGCGAATCGATGTGTAAGGATTAATTATTATATTTAGGTTAGTTGAAATTATAAGTAAAAGAAACGAAATGGCCCCCGGGTCTTTCAATTTTGTTTTTATGTATTGAAATAAGGACCAGGATAAGTTTTAAGAGCTAGGTTTATACGGCAACTATATACGTCTAACGTGAAAGTCATTTTTCATATTCAGCTTCTGACAATTCCATAAAAGATTATATGGTTTATAACTGTGTGTTGAGTCGTTCAACCAATTGAAGATGTTAATTTTCTCCAAGTTTTCGTCAGTACAAAAGTCAACCTTTGGATTTGCAGTATTATATTTATCCTGGAGGGTATAAATTATATTGTGTCTGAGGAGAATGGTTATAGTGGGTGCAATATATTGTGAGTTTCGGCGACTTTTAGCATTACAAAGCACTCAGACGTTTAGAAAAGGATGCTGAAAAAGTTTTTACTCATCTCTCTTTATTGTTCCCATTCGTATATTCAATTTAAACGCAATGATATGATTTTATCTGATTGTTTCACTTAAAAAAATGTCGTTGGAAGAGATTAAATGTATATATTTTTCAACTTCAAGGATCGTTAATTATAGTTTAGTATTGTCGTCGGACATTTTTTTGGAATTTGACCAAAAAACGAGTGAAAAGTTACGAGGAACGACAGATGCATCAACTCCACGTGGCCTCTACCATCAAGCTCTCTGCAGGTTACAGTTTCTTTTTCTCTCTTTTTTTTTCTCAAGAAGTCAAAGAGCACTCTTCTTCTTCTAGAGTGGTTTTCACCCTCGCATAAAATGTCTCTCTGGCACGACGAGAAAAGCGCGTACTTTTTCTGGTATTTTATACTAGTTATGTATTATAAGTTAGGATTGAAAATGAAGTACTGCACGGTAGAGTAGCCAAGTAATAGATTGTCAAGCTCGGGTAATTGCGCATATAGTCAACTGTAATTTAATTTATATTCTATCATCTCTAGTCTCTTTATCATCACTGAATACATCCGTTTTTCAAATATAGCATTGAAGTATAGGCCAATAGGTATGTATATAGCCTTGGGAAACAATAAGCTACTATACGATCGCGTAAAATGGCATGTGGTCCATCGTTCCGCTGAAATTCATGTCGCTATTGCTTCAGCAACAGTGAAATTACCGGAAAAAACTTATACACGGCATAGGCGCACCGGGTGTGTAAGACTAATCATTTCAGTAGTGAGCAAATTGTCCACTTCCGTTTCTGAAGAAACTTCAATTCTAGGTATTACATTGTAACATTGTTAGTGGATTCATTCATCATTTATATTGTATCATGATAAATACTTTTTATCCGTTTTATAAACAAATTCGATAGTGGGTAATCAGTTGTAAATGAATTTACACTCGTCGAATAAATTTATTATCATATTTTTTCTTCTAAATGTCTTCTATGTAGATTGACATTTAAAACAGCTTTTGTGTTACTACTGTCATTTAAATTCAGTTCGATATGCTCCAATGGTGGGGTGTAATTTTTTTCTTTGAATCTATTCTCATTCATGGGGATTAGGTGCCGGTTAGAAAAAAATTGATCTTGTGATAAAAGTCATAGAAACTCAATGGTTATTGCAATCTATTATACTAATTGGATAATAACCATATATGAAATAATATTTAATAATTATAGAGCTATAAAAGATTCTCTTCGACTAATCCAAAAAATCGTGTTACACTCTGTAAAAAAATAGTTATAACTTAATTATTTTATTTTTTAATTTACAGCATTTTTATTGATATACTGTAGATTTTCTAGTTGGGGTTGTAAGAGATATTACACACTAGTTGATGTTAATAATAATTAATTAGGAAATACTCTTAGCTATTGATCAAAATACACTTTCAATCATCTCAATTTTATTGGATTAAATGATTTATCACGAAATACAAAGCAAATTAACCCACTTGAGAGAACAATGGATAAGTTTATGTGGTAAATAACTCAATATTCTTGGGGATGTTGAATTAGACCAACGCCCATGGTAGACTATGGTGACTCTTTTTTGTTCTTCAAGCTCGACAGAGGGTGTAGAAATAGAAATATCTGGCGTTTACTGAAATTTAAAATATTTTAGCATCAGAAAGATAAAAAACAAGTCTTCACATTTTATCATTTGGAAATTGGCAAAAATTTGAGGTGAGGATTTTCATTATATTTCATATAAAATAACACAGTTATATACGTGGAACGAAATTTTTCGTCTGAAACATCCCTGAATCTGAAAGGAATGACCTTCACATTGGATGAGATGAATGTACAAGGGGGAAAATAAGCAGCGACCTAGGGAAAAGTTGGCCATGGAACGCGCGCAATAGTTTCCCCTCGAGTACTAGCATAGAGCGTATACAAGATCTCGCAGAGAAAATTGGGTATGGGGATGTCTGTCGCCATGGTGATATGCCGCATCGAGCGAACTACGTCACGAGAACGCGGGAAAACGCCCTTATGCCGAGAGGAATCGCACACGCTTGGAATTCTCTGCTAGGCCCCAACCCCATCAAGATGCCACGAGAAGTCGCCTTCATTCCCTTTCACCGACGCGCGCGCGCGCCAGTTTCTGCAATGACTAACGGCATAGCAAGATTATACCCCTCTTTGCCACCATCAGATCGATCTCGCTTTCAATATGCCAAAATCGGCTTAAAAATATATGCTAAATTCCCGTGGCAATTTTTTATATGCCACCAATTATTCTGATGGGTTTTTTTTCATACACTTTGTCATTGTCAGAATTATTTTATTCACTATGAAAATTGAGTTGGGGATGATGAGAAATGGCCAGGGAAAATTTGAATAATTGTATGAGTGATAACTGTATACTTCATTAGTTTTGATATTTTATATGAAAGATGTAGTTTTTTATAAACTTTTGACAAACTTATTAACTGAAGGAGTGAGAGCACGTGTTCAACACCTGTTGGGAAAAAGTGGGATATATATAAAAGAGAGGACAAAATGCATATAAGTAAAAGAAAAAAAACTAGAGAAAGCCACACGCTTCGCCCTCAGCTCCGTCAGGGCTATATTCTTCTTCAAATTAAAGTGTAACACGTCGCCTCTGCCTAGTCTGTGGTTTAACTAATCAAAAAGTAAATTTAATATTGCAACCAAAGTAAATTCAATGTATTTTATACGCTATCATATTTTTTCTTTATCAAGACCGTTTCCAAACAACTTCTTATCTGCTTCTTTTAGATTTTCCGAAAAGATCTGAATCTCAGAGGACACATGAGGTTGTATTTACACAAATATATGACCGGATACAGTTATCAAAAAGGGGAAACTTGAAAATTATGTCAATCTTCCTCACTATTTAAACGTTGTAATTTTAATTAACATCAAAAAAATCATTAGGTGTTCAAATTCATGTCTTATCTGATGTTTAAGCATGAAATTTCAAATTTTCCCGGAGTTAATTTTTTTTTAAATATAAAAATGAATTTTTGTATAATAATAGTTCATCTACTTTATCTTCTTTCTTGTGGATCCTTTAGAAACAACTTTCTCAGTGAGATTAGTTCAGCTGTGTAGGTTTTTCTTGGTGACAAATGTAAATACAAACTCTTTCTCATAGAAGTAACAGTTTCTATAATGATTTTTATTATGTAATTCGCCCAAAAAAAAAAAAAAAACCGCGTCATACATATGGTGTAGCTGCATATACATCCTGAATTTTCAAAAACTGAATGGCTGTAGAAGCCCCCATTGCGTTAGAGACCATTCAGTTATTGTTATAGTGTTATATTCTGAAGCTGTCAAACCTTCCTATAAGGGCCATGCTAGAGGAACAAAAATACTATCGTACGAGAAAGCTGAGCGAACATATGTGTGAAAGGCAAAAATGGCTTACAGATACCATATAATACGTACCATTTGTTGAACATCGGATGCGCTAAGCTTGAAAAACGAATGAGGGTTTTACGTTGATAGACACTGCGCTTCTCCAAGCATTGTTAAAAATCATCAAGACCAGGGATGTAGAAAAGTGTGTACTATCTGTGATTTATTTCAGCCATTAACTTACCGTTTCACTGTCTTGACTCAAAGAACAATAGACAACAACCTTGCTGGCGGTATAGCCTTTGTCAGGTAACATATACACCTTGACGAGAAACCTTTTTTTATTTATAAATTAATATATTTTCATAGCTAAACTAGGTTTTTATAATATTTTATCCGTAAAAATTTATTAATACTATTAGAAAATACGCAAGCCAAGATTTTCCGAAAATAAATCTCTTCGTTTCCATCATTTCTTTTATTTCGAGTCTACATCAATTATTATTTAACATTGATTGAAGCATTGATTATTTAACATTGATTGAAGCATTCAAAAAAAATATTTCTTCACAAAATTATAGAAATTATTATAAATTGCAGTTAATCTATGATAAAATTTTAATTTTAATTTTTTTCTTATATACCGATATTGAAAAAAATAACTTGTTAGGAATTGTTTGAATGATTATTAAAAAGTCTTACCAGCTGATAACTATATGTCTACTTCCCAAGTGAGGTGAAAAAATTTCTAATTTGTTGCGTTATTGGTGAAAGCTTTTCCACCGTTGTCTTAGAGATGTTTTGGTAAAGGGGAACTAAGTAATTCATTGCTGAGGTAATTAAGTCTTGGATGATTCTCTTCGGACTTCTAGTAAGGTCTTTTGACGGGTGATCCTGGGCATTTTCTGTTGTCGATTCTATCAAATCGTCTGCAGTTGTTGTTTCTGATGATGAAACGTCAATTTCTTCTGGTCCTTCCTCAGTAGTTGCAGTTAAGTCTTCTGATGTAGTTGTTTCTGGCACAGCTGTGGTTCTTGTCGGCAATTCTTCAGTTTTGATTGTTGCATCTGCTTCAGTTGATTTCATTGTAGTTGAATCGCCGAGTGTAGTAGCCATTGTGTAGCTAAATGCAATTTTCATGAGCTTAATCCAATCTGCAAACTCAATCGAGTTTCTCTCTGCGTTTGGAATTTTACGGGAACTCAATGGTTCCTCTGGTATCTCGTTCTCCGATGTATACAGGTGATAACTAGCGCACATTGTCGAGCTACACAACACAGCAACGCATACGATGATCACTTTGTAATGCTCCATTGCAGTAGAGAGTTAAATTTTTTTCTGAACAACCAGTCGTTTCGAGGAGCCAGAAAATACTGATGTGATGAACACCTCGGAGCCATGGTCAAGGATGGCTTCTTTAGACTTTGGACGTAGTTGGTAGGGATAAGATGCTGCAGGATATTCCTAACCATTTGCAAAGGACCCTGCCATTGTCAATGATAACTTAAGAAAATGTTTGTCAGTGTGGAGGGTTTAGTTTCAGGATCGTTTAGACTTTCTCGGAATCCTCTTTCTCTGTCTCTCCGTCATGTGAAAGAAACTGCATGTTTTAAAGCGGAAAACACTTGACAATACGCAGATTTATGATGAATATTCGTAAAAACGAATTTTCTGATGACAAATTACTTAATATTTGATTTTACTTTGAAAAATAAACCGATGTAAATCACGTGTCATGATTCGAAGGGATTTGTATGTATGTTATATCCTGATATAAACAGATTGCTAAACATCATTAGCACGTTGCAAGAATATTGGTTTGGCAACAAAGGTTCTATAAGAACCTCAGGTATATATATATTCCGCTTTCGAGATCCCGCGGGATCTCTGAAATCGCGATTTCAATGTTTGTCTTCATGGGTATACCTTTACTTTTCTTCGTCCCATGCATATATATTGTCGATTTTATTTTTCAAGGTCGGAAATGTACCATCCTTACTTTCAATTTCGGCCTTTAGGCCGCATATACTATAACCTCAAGATGTTAAGAATACCACTAGAAACTTAAGCAGACATTTTCTTCACCTAATAAAATTTCCTGTACCTAATATACTATCCTCCCTTGAGTGCTTTTGCTTGAAAGTATCGTGCCTTCTCAAGATATACACACGCATTTTATGTTATTTAAAATATCCTGAAGAAAGTAATTGTCGTAAAAAAAATCTGAAGAGTCTATAGTATGTGCATTAAAAAAAATCTTTAAAATATTGTTTCATCTATTTAACACTAATACGTATATCTAAACAGTGTTTATATTCATAATAGAATGTCAGCACAATGATTAACGGAGACACTTGGTGTCCGTGTATGAATAATTCTTATCCAGCAAGGATTCCAATGTTATTCTTGTTACTAAGCGGCACCGAGAGCGCGAGTACCAAGTACTACATTCTGTATAGTTGTCCGACCAAGCGGGATTCCCAAAGGATATTGACCTGGTCGTCTTCATCATTTACACCAAACTTAAACTCATATAAGCTCAGGATTGCAGGGATGGTAGAAGTGTATGTGTTGGGACTATATAAATCCATGATAAATCACGAGTTGCAAGCAGGGAAACACGGCTAAGATGACACTTTCCATCTAATAATTCATTTTAAAATTAACCATCCAATCAATATTCTGATTATTAACCCGCAAAGAGACGAAACTTTCTATTCCACACACCGTGCCGTCTATTTAAACACCAATTAAATACATTTACTCTCACTGTAAAAATTAAAAACCAGTGTGCCGATCTGTGGCACTATCTTGAGGTTATAAGTAGCAGAGGAAAAAGCTTTTATTGAATATGCGAGTGCCTGCGTGGCGCGCAATCCTGCAAGTGTCGCGTTTATCTCCGCACCTAGAGTCCTTGCTCTCTGTAAGGATATAAGGATGATGACCCGAGTCATGCGATCTGGAACACCACACGTGTAGGTGGGCTCCTTGCAAACGAGTGAGACAGAGAGGAGAGAAACGCACCATCTCGGATATACCGTATCAAGAATCTTGTGGTGTCTACATTCTTACAGGCTCAAGGTTAACTGTATATACATGTATGTATCCACACGCCCATTTATTCGCTATATATATGTAAACATATCAGATGGAGGATGATTGCTTGTACAAAAAAATCGCTCGTTAACATTTAGTTTGTTAAATTGACATGACATAAAAAATAGAACACACAGAGTAAATCAAAATATTTGCTTTTTTTAAATATACCTGGATGTATTATTTTGCTGATAATTTCTGGACTTCGTAGAACAACACCTTAATTGGCGCAATCGATCGCAGAAAATACGTACGCCGAATCACGTAAGGTTTTTGTGGCTTTTATATGACGCCACTATATGTATAGGAAGTTTCTTGGAATGCTTTGTCACGAGATTTCATGTAACATGGTGCATTTTATTGATTGCCGGTTCGAGGAGTTTTCAGGAGTCTCCTCAGAATCAGTGGCGTCGATTAATTTCTTGGGCAGAGAGAGATCATCACTGGAGAAATTGGAGATTCGATCGGCGGCATCTATGCGTAATCGTCGCAGTCTTTGCGTCTGTGGCCAGGTGCTCGCCTTTGTAGACGAGGGGAACCAAGAGAGAACAAGTTATTAGAGGGTCTCTCTGAAATCGCACCGCAAGAATGGGTCTTCCATAGGCTGCATACGAGACACACTCTTTTGCCCTCTATGGTATACTCCTATATATACGATCCTCATACTTTCTGCATTCAAAATATAATGTCCGTGTCAACTGAATATAATATTGTCGGTTATGTACGATTTTTACCGTGTGTATTCTCTATTTTTAATTCATGATGACATGTGAGTTTAAACTTTCTCTGGAATTCTTGAGTTGAAATGCTCAAACACAAGATTAGCATATACAATTTGGCAAAATATGCGAAATTAATCAATAATTAATTCTGTCTTCGCTAAATTGACAAAGATTTTTTTTCTTAGGATATTTTAATTATGGGAAAACATGCAAAGGAATTTTTTTTTCATCTTCAAAATATAATTCATCGTTTTTATAGACTTTTAATCAATTATCTTTTACATTAGGCGATTATACGAGAGATTATCTGGAATTCGAGGTGGATTATAATAATGCCATCAAACAAACAAAGTATTTATTTTGTTATTTTTACAAAAACATGCATTTATTTATCTTTATCCTGACACTTTTCACGATTGTTACGTGAAAAATAGATGTATATGACTCTGGAAATCCCGTATTCTTTTTATTGTCAATGTTTTTTGTATTGTATAAATATGAATTGTGTGATTATGACATGTAGATAATAATTTTAAAACGTGCAAGAGCACGAGTGTATTGCAATTATCACAAACAAAGGGAAGTGACATGGCAAATGCATATTAGCCATTTCAATATTGAAGGTAATATGTTTGTATCGTAGTGATAAAGTAATTTATACCTGAGACAAGAATATAAGAAACTCCCACGGTTTATAGAGAAAAAATTATTTATTCTATTTGGCTATTAAGTAGAATTTTATTGCAAGATTTAAAACCGAATGGTCAACAAATATTCAAGTTTGAAATTTTGTTTCAGTGGATGACCTCGGCAATGGATGCTTCCTGATGATGCGGGTCAAGGTTTCCTCTCTTATTCACATCAATGAGATATTCAGCTGAAAACCGGATTTTTGGACGATGGAGACACATCGTATGTGCCATTCTGCTAATTAACACACAGGTAAAATTTTTTTCTATTTACCTTTTAGACGTTTTATCTCGATTTTATCCACATCATAACATCGTGGTGGGCCCGTTAAAACGCTACTTTGCCAACAAAGACACACATATATGAGGCATTTAACTCAATCGGTTATAAAATCACGTCTGAAAATTTAATAATCACCGCGTCAGAGTGCGTAGCGTGAAATCAAAAGTTTTGAGGACTCGTCGAGAGGCGCCCCTAGTATACCACTCGAGGTTTACTGGCAACGACAAGGGTGCAAATTTAAATTAGCTAAAAAAAACCTGGTACAATCAATTTCAAGACTTTTTTTTTCCTTTCAATTAAAAAAGGAAAATTATTTTTTTTCGGCAATTATTTATCAATTAAAAAATCCAAAATTCGCGTTTTTTTTTTTTAATCACTTAAGATAATGGTTTTTATTCTTAAAATAACTCAGCAATGTCAAAAAAACAATTAAATTGCAATTTAAACTACAAAAAATATCGCACTCATATATACAGGTATACTTTACAGCATAGTTCGACAATGCTTCAAGTATTTTTGTCTTCTGATAAAATCGTTAGACGATAACAATATTTTACAAGCGTACAAAAACCATTTTCTATTAAAACCAACATCTACAATCAAATCCTTGTCGTTGAAAATTGTAAAAAAAAAAAAATTCTTGTCACAAAAAAACATTTCAAAATGCTTTTGTCGAACATATAAGCACATTCAAGGATATAGATGTTAAATAATATTTGAAATATAACTTGAAAAAAATTGTTTTTTCAAGATATCGTTGGATAAATTTACAATTTTAATGAAGATAAAAATAGTAAATACACGTATTTCAGTAAAGTAGGTAGAAAATTCATGCGGTAAGGAAGTATATGCAATTATTTCACGCCGGGAAATGCTTCGTGGCTGATAACTTTTAAAATAAGAGCGCTGATGACCTTGAACCGACGAGCACGAACGAGACCGGAACGATTTTATGAAGCTTTTCATTATACACCAGTGGAATATTATACTTAAAATATAAGTAAAGTATCTTTTCATCGTTTCGACTGTAGGCCGGAAGACATATCAGTCTATGTTTTGCAGGATTCATCGACCTCGTCGAGTTTTTCGTCAGTCGTATTGCACGCCGAAAAAAACTCTTCTCACATTGGGGCGAGCGCGAGATTTTTTCGTCTGCTTCGGCTTTTATGTGTGCCTTATCCCTCGTGTTTTATTCTTTATCCTTTACATATATTCCTGTATGGCCTAGACTTGCAGTCCGTGAACTACCCGGAATATAATGTGAGTATAGGCCCCAGTTTCGAACTGGTTCCTCCGCCAAGACTTCATTTCACTTTTTTCGTTTTTTTTTGTTCAATCCCCACGTTTTTGCGCTGCCTCGCTCTTTTTCTCGATCGTCTCTCTATTGCCATCATCGTCCTTTTTTCTCGATCCACTCTCTCATCGCGGTGCATTCGATAAAACGAGTCTAGACCAACACCTGTGTGTGTTGCTCCGCTTGTCTGAGTCGTTTGTTTTGTCCACTACATTTATTCTCGTTCATCAAACAATGCTCCACGCCATACACACACATTCAAATTCAAGAAATTCTTTAATTAATTCATGGCATATCAATGTGTTTAAGTTTTCTTTCCATCAAATATGATAATATAGTTGGAGTTATCACCATCAATAATTGATTGCAAGTAGTTTTTTCTAAGATATATTAATCATTATGTCAATTTATCGAAATTTAAATATTATATGGATATCTAAAAATTAGGAAAAAATTAGTTTAATTTAAAAAATGAATTTTATTTATCATCAGGCTATATTCATTCACTTTATTAACATATTTAAACAGTGTTTTAGGGCATTTGGTTGAGATAAAAAATTCATCTCACGGGAATTACCTAAAAATTTTGTATTCGTGATTTTTTTTTTTTAGATTTTTAACGATAACTCGATAAATAATTAAAATAAGAAACAAAGTTATTAGAATTAAAAGATTGGGAATTAAATTTACTACGAAAAATGTAGAATAAATTTTTTTTTCTATTTTCTTTAATTTTTGAGAAATGATTTTTTTTTAATTTCGTATTTTTCAAAATATCTTGAAAATGAAGCAAAATTTCAAAAAAATTTATTCTATATTTTTTTTAGGGACATAAATTCCCCATCATTTTACTCTAGTATCATTTTTCGTTATCTCAATTATTCACCTAGTTATTCAAATATGAATGAAAAAAAAAATTTTTTTATACACTTCATATATCCGCGCTGTAATGATTGATGGAGGAGCATTGAATTGGAAATGACTATTATCTGAGATAATTGACAAGTTATGATAATAAAAAGCCCAATGATGACTCACGTGTGATGGTCATCTCTTCTCTTCTAGCAGAGGCGCATAAATAAATAAACCCTCATTCAGTAACAATGTCGGACGTTCGAATAACGAAGTGCGGCAGGATGCGACGAGAATCAAGATTAAAGTTAGACTTAATTGGCTAATTAATAAAAGCTCCTAATTACGCTTGTGCTCGCGGCGCCGTTTTTAGGCACCTGGACTTACTCAGGGGTCGCGCTCCGTTGATCCTGCCCTCTCATAATAATCTACATCTTACAGCAATCGCTATACACAACATATAAGTGTAATCACACTTCAATTTACACGATTATCCAACGATATGCTTGTTTTTATTTATGCTAAAAATACACAGCTGTCACATGATGCGCGTACTGCCAAAACCAAAAATTTACTTCTCTCAATGTCACGATGATGGTAATTAATTCAATTCGCCTCAATCGCCCGCCGGTAAATACATATTTTTCGATACGTTTTTTCAACGTTATTTCACGTAATTACTGCATCGGAGCGTTGACATCCTCTGTAAGTTTACTAATTTCAGGTTTTTTACATGTGCAATTATTTTCAAAGGAAATTTGTAATTATACGCTTACCGCTTATATACATGTGTATTAAGATACGTGCCTGTCGAAAGTATATCAAAACGCGACCATCTTTCATCAGGTTAAATATATAAAAAAAAAAAGAAATATCACAAATGTGTCAATATTAAGACTGATGATAGTTTTTTTTACATTTTCAAAATAAGATATTGTTTTAACAATAAGTTTAGTGATATTTCATGGAAAAATTTTTTTTCAGATTTCCGAAGGGGTACCCCTTTGGAAATTGCGTTAATTTCGTGTTTTTTTTGGTTTTTTGACGATAACTCGGTAACTAAACGAGATATTGAAAAATGTCATTGATGTCAAAACATTAAGGGTTGAATTTGCTATAAAAGATGTCAAGTAAACTTTTTTCTATCTCTCTTAATTTTTGAGATATTACAGTTTTTTAAAAATTCTTATCTTTCAAAATATCTCGAGAATGACTAAAAATATAAAAAAAATTTGTTTTACATTTGTTGTAGGAAATTAAATTCTCTATCTTTTAGTTTTTATAACTTTTTTCGTTATTTTGCTTATTTATCGAGTTGTCGCCATAAAACCAAAAAAAATCACAAAAACTGAAAAATCTTCCAAATTTGACGAAAAAAAAATTTTTTTTTTTTTCAAATAATAATTTTTTTGTTTGACAGTCAATCGTTCCCTACTCACTCCTCGTACACTCAAAGGATGCTTTGATAACTTATTTTGAAAAAACCCATATTTGATCGTTAAAAAATTTTTTTTATCCTCAAAACAACAGAATCACATACCCTGGAGTATGAATTTCATGTAAAAATTGGTTCTAATGATCGTTAGGTTGTGTAAGGAAGGAAAATCGTGCTAAATTGCTTCAGTAAATTCCACTTGACTAGGTCATAACATATCACGTACGGTATATAATAACCAATTTTGCTTTAAATCTAAAGTTATTAAGTCGTTCTAAACATAAGAAAAAATTTTCAAAAATGAATTTATCCAAGATAATTGTGCCCCACGTGGAAAACAAGTTGAGAAATATATATATTTTCCGGGCGAAAAGTGCGTGTTATTTTTTGACGCTTTTGGGCAAATTTGTAGATCACAAAGAATATATGGATTTCAATGTCAAATATTTACCTAGGTTTTACAGTAAATTTTCCGCGCATATCCTATCCTAACTTTTCTCGCTACACATGGAAGCGACGCGTAGGATTTTTTTTTCCTATTTAAGGGATAATTTTTAAATCTTATATAGAATAAGGCTCTGCATATCAGGGGCAAAAATATCAGTCATTTCTAAATGCCTTCAAAATGGATGATTGAAGAGATGCCGACTATTTTTCTTCCTTATTTCTCCGCTGTCTTTTCACTTGTGGGAGCCCGTTTGCGGGTATTATTTTCCGGTGAGAAAGTATCGAGTGTCTTGGTCGCTCAATTTTTTTTTTCTTTTTAAATTAAATATGAACCCCTTCGCATATTGGCAGCAATTGTTGCTCAAGGTGAACGACGAAATCATATACACTTTGTACGGTAGCAGTGTAGGGGAACTCTGAGGTGGAATAACAGTGCTTTTCACCCGGTGGAAACGCCCTTGTTACTCTTGTTCGCATTTCCGGACGCTGCTTTTTGTCCCTTAGACGCTGATGCACTTATTTTTAAATTGAAAATTAGGTCTGAACATTTTATTCTCTTATTTCTTAAGTTTTTTCTCTTTAATTAAAAAATTAAAAGATGTTTCAACAATCTTTGCAATATTAAAAAAATTTTTTTTTTTCAAGTGGATATACCCCTTGAAAATCGTGCCATTTTTGTGATTTTCGTGGTTTTTTAATGATAATTCGGTAACTAATTGAGATATCAAAAAATGTCATAAGAGTTAAAAGATTGGATGTTAAATTTTCTATAAAAATGCTGAGTAAACTTTTTTTTATCTCTCTTAATTTTTGAGATATTACAGTTTTTTCAAAATTTAAATTTTTCAAAATATCTCGAAAATAAGTGAAAATATGAAAAAAATTTATTCTACATTTTTTGTAGATAATTCAATTCCCTATCTTTTAACTTTCATAACATTTTTCGTTATTTGGTTTATTTATCGAGTTATTGTCAAAAAACAAAAAAAAATCACGAAAACTGGATAATCTTCAAGAAGTATTATGCCTTTTTGAAAATTTAACGAAATAAATTTTTTTTTTGTCTTCATTAAACTTTACTAAACTCATTTTTTACACATTTCTGTCATTTTTTATGGATATTGGGTCTAAAAATTTTCGTGGATGTAATTTAAAAAAATACCCAACACATCAAATATTTAATAATTGCAGGGGAGATTAACGTACATTCTTCATGTTGGATATTTCAGAAAAGGTATTTGAGCTGTTTTGTGGAGGAATTTTTAATTTATTGTAAATTATTTCTCTTTTTTTGTTTTTGTTTTGCCTTGATGTATAATGAAGAATTTTATTTATTATTCTAATGAATTTTATGGTGGCTATATACATCTTTATAATTTCTTCAAGTGTCAAGGACGAAGCTACGTCTAAGATAGTCCTGATAGAAAATTTCTTATTTATGACTTGCATGTGGCAACAGTGTGCTTGAGTGGGACTTTCTGGCCGTGACGTTGGGGTAGGTTAGGCATCTTGCAGAGAGATTGGAATTTTAAAATCCGAATGGATCCATAAACCATTTGATTATTATTTTCTACTGTCTTTTTTCAAAAATAATATTTTTCCTTTATTACTCTCGCCGCATATTATAACATATTGCCGATTGAATAAATGACATTTTTTCCTTGGAACAAAAAAATGCGATCAGCAAGCGATTAATGCATCGAGATTGACTTTAGTTTAAGAATTATAAGTATACATTATAACAATATAAAATTTTAATTTTTCAACTTGTATACCTATAGTGATTTTAAAGCCCTCAGAAGGCTCTTACAATTGGCATCAATGGTTGGTCATTCAGAAAATCCTTTTTTCAATTTTCTGAAGGTCAAGAAGGCGCTGTTGCCTTTTCCGCTTCTCACTGCGAGCAGGGCAATTTGGCGCCAGGAATTTTTTCGCCTATAGAGAAAGTTAGCGCCTGCTGCTTTTTTCAACGACAAAAAAACCCGCCGGGATTTTCTTTTGTCTTTTACAGTGTTTCTTTGAACAAACGATTTTTCTTTCGAAAAAAACATTTATTAAAAATTTATAATGCATATAAATTACGTTTAAATATTATTTAATGATGATAAAAATTTTTTTTTTGCCCATGAGATGATGTTACAGAGGGTTGAAAAATTTTTCGATGTTATATAAGGGTAGGAAATAATTGTTTCATTGACTTTATGAGCAAGTTGGATACTTTTTTCGGTTTTTAAGAGATAATTTTCGGAATTTAATGGTGATTTCATCCTTATTATTTTGTTTTACGCTATTTGGAGTGCCTACCCTTGTCGAATATCATACTTTAAAGGCATCCTGTTGTGTTTTGATATAAAATTTCTTCACAGAGTTCACTGTTTTATCACTAATTTGACTAGAAAAAAAAAAAAAAATATCAAACCGACATGGCAAATGTAACATATTTTTAATCAAAAATATTTTTCTAACGTTTGTCATGAAAATTTTTTTTTTTTTGCTTTATGTCACACTGTTAGCAGGCGTCCGCATTACTAACGACATTTTTTTCGTTGATACTGTTCGGCTTTTCGAAGAATTGAAGTGATAAAAATGTCGAAATCACGGGTTGATCACAAGCGGTTAATTGTTTGAACACGTGATTGCTGCACTATTCTCGTGTCCAAAGTCCAAACCGATATCAAAACAATGGGTCGATACGATTCTGGGCCTGGGATAGAACAAAAAATCGAAAATTAAATCATTTTTGTAGTCCAACAAGTTTTAAAATTTGTTTACCCTGTTGAAAGAATTATTTATTTCGTATTTAAAATATTTTTTATCGTTAAATTAGATTGAAAAAAAAAAATTTTATGCTTGTAGGTTAAATTATCTATATTATTTCTGGTAAAATCCAAAAGCCGAAACACATTCTGGACATGACCTTAGACACACAGAGTCGTCGGCGGCGGTAAGCGCTGTAGTAAGGGGCGGTGTGTGCAGCGTGGCCCAGTGACGTGGAAAAACCCAAGTGCGAGAGAGAAAAAAAATCTGAAAAAGTCTAAAAATAGATTTCGACTATAGTTCTGTGTATAAAACTCGGTAATTTCTATATCACGAGTGGTGTTTCGACAGCAAACTGAAGATAGTAACACATCATATCTCTCCTAAAACTTCTTATCAATGTTGCCAGCTCGAATTTACTTAACATCTCTGTCTCCATTCGAGAATTTAACCTGAAAATGAATCGGAATGACCCGCGCAGGCATTTTGTCAATTTTTTCAAATATTTTCAACTATGTCAACATTTTCGTCGGGTATATAGTATAGTGTTAGTTTTTTTTTCACGACTTTTGTTCTAATAATAGCACGATAAAAAGTTCTTGGATAGTTTTAGGGACAATTGACTCTGCAATTGATTAGACTTTTTAGTTTCCACTTCCTCCAGTTTCTCTAGCACACTGTCAAGGCTCATCAGGCACTATTCATGCTTGAAATGCATATGTATAAGTCCCCCTCGTGCCTGATTGTGAAAGAATTTTTTTTTTTACCGCGCGACAACTCCTCTATAGGTATATTCACCTGATACTAAAATTAAATACATTGAAATAAATATTCAAATTATCATAAAAAATGTCAAAAAATTTATCAACAGTAGAAATAAAATAAGCGGCGATATTTTGTGGCCGGGTAAAATTTTAAGAAATTTTCGGCTGACATGTTGATGGGGGTAGGGGTATCGAATGCGGGCGGGTTTTAGAGGCAACGAGTGATTTATACATATCCTCTGGACGATTTTCCAAATATCGCGCTAGTGCAAAAAAATTATCTAGTTTTTTTTTTTTTTTTTATTTCAGATGGTCGATAGAGCCACCGCCCATCATGCTTCGCCTTGGAATTTGGTCGTAAGGGCGTACAAAGTGGCCGAGGTGAGTCGTGAGCAAAATTAAACTTGTTCCCTGATGGCTATAGGCTCCATTGTGCGCAGAGCGCGCTGCGCGCCGCGTGTCCGTCATCACGAGTTATTCGTCGATTTAATTAACATAAAAAATCCGCTAAAGTACGACGACAGCCGGCGGAAATGGCATATCAAGCATACTTTGTCATTGCGATTATATCAGAGAATAATTTTTCTTTAAGAGTGACGTCGTTATTTTTCCCGATAAATATTACTTCAAGTCGTCGTACGCGCGCGTCTGTCACGTTTTACTGACGGATCTAGTATATTTCATACCCCGTCGATTAAAAATAGACACAAGAATTTCATATCAACAGTGATAACATTTTTTTTATATCGACAATTGCTGTTCGTTCTTTTTTTACAACCGCAAAGTTATTTTAAAATTGTTAATTGTTTTTATATCTGAAGAATTTGGCTGATGTTGGGTTATTTCGGTTGGACGGAATGCAGTAGATTTTCATTCGTGGGTTTTTTTACACGTCTCTGCCACGACACATCCGATATCGTGAACTCTTCCATGTCATATGCCTTATGTAATAACGACTTCAGTGTGTGTCAAGGGCTTATGTCCGACGCGCGACTGATCATTATTATCGAGGACAATGCAAAAAGCGGAAAAATGATAAGCCAAATGATATCCCTTTGGTAAATATGTTCTATGACGGTTATGAAAAAAATATTATTTATCGCGATGACCGTGATGCCTTCGATTCTCTCACGATCTCATCATCGACACCTCAATTCTGGCAAATGAACCCTCTGCACGCGATTAAAATATTTTTTATATAGTCAAGCAGGAGTTATTTTATAAATGAATTCAATTTTCAATGGATTTCGGATCATTAATGTGGCAATAAGGGCATGTAATCTACACACAAACAGCGAGATGTGTATAGCTCGAGGAAAATTTTGGCGAAAAAAATTTTTTTTCATCCCAATTAAACGTTTTAAAACTCATTCTAGGTACGTTAATTCATTCAAACATGAATAACAATTATTAGTTTAATGGTTTTTTGCACCTATCGCTCTTCTAGCACTAGTGGCATAAGATTAGGCAATTTTTCCCGCCCGTTAGTTGTGCCCGTGGCGACTAGTAAACTTATACGCCGGCCCTGGTGCCGGGTAGCCGGCATTTTCGGGAGTGGGGGGCCCGCGCGCCACGATACGAGAAGATGGAAGAAACGGCATGAGTCGAGCGGTTCAGTCGCTTCGAGCCGGCACGCAAGTTGCGACGCTCTGTCCTGCGGTTACGTCGTGCAGTGATCGTTTGCCGAATATCCAACCCTTAAACGCGATCGCCAATTCATTAATTCAAGTGGCATATTCACCTAAAAGGAGTGCGTGCTCACTTGAGAATCTCAATTATAAATTGCACCTGTATCTTGACTGTTTTTGCGACAATCGAACTGAACAATTTTTTTTCTCGCCAACGGAAAAAAAACTTGTGTTATCATCGGGCACAATAATCAACAGTGACAATTATTTTTTGGATTAATTACGATCATAATCAAAGGTAAATGAATGCCTTTACAACGTTTTTGTTACGTTGAGTCGTGTGTGTGTGTGTGTGGCAGTTAGGAATTTCGTGGAAGAATATCTTCGCCGGTGGCATTACGCCTTCTTGTGCAATCTCAGTATGGACATTGAATGTGTATAACTCGTTCAAATGGGTCTTGTAGAAATATTTCAGGCCCAATGGGCATCTCAGTGAATTCGGTAGATGATTGAAATTGATTTTTTATCAATAAAATCCAATGCTACGCCCTGTGCAGACAAACTTTTGGCATTTTAGTGTCGCGTGGGTTGCGGCGGATCGATTCTACGTTTCGCGCGCGCTTCTCCGCTGTTTTTCACGTTCGAAACGCCCTTTCTCCGGCTCTAGTTTTTTTTTTTTTTATTCAATACATATCACGTTTCGTAGATGATTGATATTGGACACGAACTCAATTACCGATGTCGTGTGTATGTGTGTGTGTGTGTTGGGAGCTGATTTATGACCTACAATTTTTTTTTTTTTTTTCACTTTTTTTTTCATATACAATTTTTTTTTTATATTTCTTGGTAACAATGAAAATTATTCCTTGCACCTTTTGCCGCTTCGCGTCGTCTAGACTCTCTCAGTAAATCCCTTTCGCACAGTATATAATGCGGTTATGTGTTTTCCAGGGAATTAGTTGACGTTTGCGTGCATATTTTACTGTGTTTAAAGATGATGTTACAAAATAGTGTATATTTTTTTTTACCAAGAAAATTGTTGAGCATTTTATTTTTTTTTCCCATAATTACTCACGTTCGATTGTCGTGAACGGAAAATTTACTCGTTTGACTATCAACCGTTTCGTAATGGCCAGCACTGATAATTTTTTTTCTTTTACTATCGTTGGAATTTATCGGAAAAAGTGAGAATGCCTTCCTTGTCGGTTGTGTGCGAACAGAGGGTAAATTAAGCGTACAAAAAATCCGGCCAACCGTTGTGTATAGAATGGTACAGAATTTATTTAATTTTTTTTTTTTTTCGTCCCCCTCTCTGTGCACACGCGTTCAGAATAGTCTCGAATTTTTTTTTGCACATGCCTATACCGAAAAGACTGACCTGTAGGCCTCTGGCGTAGCGTTGAAGGTGATTCTTTCCGCTCGTCTTTTGTGTGTCTCGACCCAAAGAGGGGCTTATGTACAAACGCGATTCGCACCAGTTTATAAGAGAGTAAGAGCGACGGAAGAAAAAGCGAGAAAAAAAATTGTATGTAGTTGAAGAGGAGAGGAGGATGCATATGTCATTGTTTTTCCCCCTGTGCGCGTTTTTACGCTTCAATGACTTACAAAAACTTTTTTGGTTTTACTGCATGTGCATGTGGATAAGATCGCTCTCTATTCGCGTGTTCAATATTATCACAACACTTTATATTACAGATCTAATTGTCAGATAATTTTTTTTCATCAATACAATTCAAGTTATTCCACCCAAAGATATCAAAAAAGTTACTCGAGAAAAATGATCAGATTTCCTATAAAAAATATAAAAGAAATTTTTTCGTATATGTTGTAGTTTTTAAAAAATTTTAAATTATTGAAAATTTATGTTTTTTAAAATATCTCAAAAACAAAGCAAAATACATAAAAAATGTATTCTATAGTTTTTGTAGAAAATTTAATTTCCTATCATTTTACTCTGATAACATTTTTTAATATCTCACATATTTACAGAGTTATCATAACATTATCAAAAAGAAAAAATACTATGAACCCTTTCGGCATAAGTGATGTGATATTTACATGAAAAAACGATTTGAAACTTTCGCTCAGTTATTTCCATCATCCTTTGACGGTACTTTTTTTTTTCTCTCTCTCTCTCTCTCTCTCTCTATCGACATCATTAAATTGTAGTTGACATTCGCGGCAAGTTGCGTAAACAGTATATTTCTGTGTGTTTGTGTGCGCGATCAGGACTCCCAAGTAGTTGTTTTTATCTTGTTGCTTGATCTTTTACTTCCTTCCTGCCTCATATATATATATATATATATATATATATATATAAGCACCGTTACAATCTCGAGATCATGAATGCGATCGTGTGACGCGTCGAGAATCGCTCTCGGCCCAGAACTGCTCTTAATAACAGTGCTTGCATGCCCACGCCTTAGTTTTATTTACTGTTGAAAAAAAAGAAATTAAACTGTAATTAAATATAAAGCCAGGTGATGATTTAACATCAATTAAAAACAAAACAATCATTGATTACAGAAAAATGAGAAGTTTGGACTTGGATATCTTCCTGATGCAGTCATTCGACACACAAGTTCCATCTGACGACATGTGGAACAAATTTGGACTGGTCCCGGCCATTGACAGTTACTTCAGCTATGAGCGACCTTGTGAAGACAGTCAACCACACTATTTAAGCAAAAATTACAACGAATACTCATCAGAAATCCGTAATCACGACTGCATGTGGGCAGGTTTGTGTATCAGTAAAGAGCACAATCGAACATTGCCGACGAAAAAAGACTGTCACATGCCCAGGAAAATTCCAGCTGGTCGAAGTGTATTGATATCACAATTTGTCACAGCTAATGAAGTGGTTGCACCGTCGAGAAATAATGCATACAAGCCGGTACAGCGATCAACAACAGCAGATTCTCTAGAGAGTGACGGTGGTTCACCGGGTCCAGCAACACCACAATCACTGGAATCCGACACAGAGTCAGATTGCGACGTGCCAATATTTAAACACGAACAGATTGACATCAGTGAAAAATTGTCCGAGTGCATGTCGGGAATGCCAACGGGTGTATCGGTCAGTGAGGTCACTGGTCAGTTTGCCAGACATGTAACTGCGTACATCAAGACAGAAATTGACATCAGCGACGTTGAGGATTGCAAAGAGTCAGAGGTGCGAAATACCTTGAGTGATCACTGCTATCATCTCAATCAGGAGGGTGCCAAGAGGTTGGATGCCATGGGGGTACCCACGCCGTCAGATTCTGGTGAGTAGAGATTTTTTTTGTTGGTATTTGGCTTAAGAATTTGCCCGCATGTGCGCTTTTGTCCCCAAAATTGACAATCGGGAGTCAATCGGGCGCGCTAAAAGCTACCGAGCACTCTCACGCGTCGTCACGGGCGTGCCCGCATACATACCTCTCTCGCGGGTTGTTGGCTTTCCTTGACGCGATCGATTGTGCGCGCGCGCGCACTCGGAGCGCGCGCGACTTTCCGCGAATTCTCGCATTGTCCGCGCTGTGTATTATGTACACGGGTTTTTTTTTTTCTGTTTGATTTTCACACGGCAGCGATATTTGTCTGGCAATCACGGAAATTTTTATTGGCCGCGGTGGTGGTGAGGAATATTCGCCGCCGCCGTTGTCATCACCTGTTCACACGTCGCGCCACGCAGCTACGTCGTGACTCGCGTCTCTCTTTCAGCATTCGCGCGGATCTCGATCTGGCTTTATGCCACACTCGCGCGTTTTATATACATCTGCAATGCGCGCGTATTTGCACGTGGCAAGACACGAGACTGCCCGTCAATAACGTATCGATATTGTATAGCCATAATAACGGAAAACACGGGGAAATTTTTATTTTTAATATTATATTCTTATCCTGAGTCATTATTTTGTTAATCAAAATTAAATTCGAATTTTGTTAAGTATAAAAAATCAGTTTTTGACCGAAAAAAACAAACAAAATTAAAAAAAAAAAAAAAAATGAAATTCCAACAAAATTGATATTTTTTTAACGGCTGATTAGTTGGGTAAAGATTATATTCTATTAAGTAATGAAATTTTGATCGACGAAAAAAAAAAAAATTTTTTTGTCTACATAAAGTTGATTTAACTCGTAGTATTTTTAAATATGTCATTAAAAACCAATCAATTCAATAGTTAGATTATTTTGTTACACGTATTTTTTTTTTGTCAAAATATTTAATAGCTCAATTTATTTTACACTTAAAAAGTGTGGAAATTTCCCAATTTAATTTAAATTTATAAATCGGATATTTTATCCAATAAAAAAAAAAAAATCAATAATTAAAATTTCAAAGAAGGTGATGATCCATTTTTGATTAGTGATATAATATTTTCGGAATGGCCATTAGGAAATTAATTCCTCTGATGAGTTATATCAAAAAAATTTTTGTTCTTATTTTCACATAAAATCATAATAAGTGTTTTTTTTTATAATGAAAATATATTTTGCAAGTGGGTTTGGAGGATGATGAAATTAGTGTTATTTTTGATGATTGTACCAACTGTGATATCATGACATGTTCTATTGTGTCTGGCTGATATTTGGAGATTATAGTCATGATGTCTTGTGCTTTAATTCCCGTCTGTACAATCAACTACTTTATAATGGGGGATTGCCGAAATAAAAGGAACGAAAACCGGTCGACTTGGGGGCCATATACACGTGTGCGTGTGCGCGCGCGCGCGCGCGTGTGTGTGTGTGTGTGTGTGTGTGTGTGTGTGTGTGTGTGTGTGTAGAATCTCTTTGAAGATTTGCGCGCGACGCGTCGCCCGTAAATATCGCGTGAGAGACGCCCCCATACACGATCGCATTGACCGGCGTGCACTGGGGCACGCAACAATCGTTCCGGTTCCATCCTCTCTCTCTTCCTCTTTATTGTTCCCTCCTTACATGGCAATTTTTCAAGCAGTATACAATATTTTCCTTGCCTTGAAACACCATCAAGCGAATCGTCAAGACCGGAAATATTTTATTACACTCAAAATTCTATGTATCCATAGAAAAAAATTTTTTTTCATTGAAATATCAATTATTTTATGTTTGATTTGACTTAATCGTGTGACGTCACTGGTAGTTGGCGTCCCCACCCGTGTCTTCGGCCACCTTGCGGTTGGGCGTGGGACCCTGGCGCGATTTAAATGGTCGGCGGAATGCGGTTAGTCGTTTTTTGCGTGAAAGGGGGTACGGGCGCGCGCGTTCGCGTATTCACCAGGGCCGTAACTCTTGCCGCGTCTCAATGATATTTTTTCGCGGCGCCTTGGCGATTCATTTTGCCCCTTAAGTCGATAAAATTCCTCGCTCAATTACTTTATTTTATTTTAGTTAATTTTATTTTTTAATGAAAAATCGACGCGCAAAATTGTCTTGACGTATGTGCGGATGATTGTTGTGTGTATATATAGAGTGGGCAGAGGAGGCGCCATACCAGTGACGCGGAAAGTAGGAAGGGGGCAAACTCAATAATAGTCACTAGCGCCGCATGATTGCGCAAGATTGGATGTAAGGTAGCGGCGTTTCACGTTAACTGTCTCGCGCCGCTTTTATGTGTGTTTGTAGTCGCGATAAATTCCTCTTCCTGGCTATGCGGTAAATATATATATACCCACTGGCACGTGCATCTCGCAGATCGTTATCGTATCGGCACCGATTTCACAGCCATCTATCGTAAATTTGTTAACGAGCTTGCGACTGAATTTTGCGATTAATTATCGGGATTTTCATCCATTTTTCAACATACAACACAAAAATTTGATTATTTCATCATTATTTATTGTCCTTTAGAATTTTTTTAATGATTGTTTATGGATGAAAAAATTTTTATTTGGTTGTAACTACAATACAACCCTTTTATTTGTGTTTAGAGAGCATAAATCCCACGATTAGGGGTATGAAACAAAAGAAAAATCAAGTCATTCCTGCTTTAGAAGGTATAATTAATGAAAATTTAAAATTTTGGAATTAAAAAAAATCGATGGCACGTTAAAAAGACAAAAAAAATTTTTTTTTTAATTAAAAATATTAGAAATTTTTTTTCCTTTAATTAATTTGATTTTTGGAGAATTTCTGGAAGAAATTTAAAAAAAGTTCTGGATTTTTTTTAACTTAAAAAGAATACTCGGTTAACTAGGATGTGAGACACGAGTAATTTGTAGTATACTTTGCGTGGGTAAAATCCACACCTATAACGGCAGAGTCTGCTAGGAGCAGACGTTGGCGTAGGCGCGAGAACTGGAAAAATTCGGGAAACTAGACACGCGATCTAGTGGGCGTCTGTGTGAGTCAGATAATGAGCTATCAATAAATTTTAATATATTCTTCAAACAAACAGTTTTTTTTCCACTCATAGTATCTTGAGTTGAATTTGAGGTATGACTGTGTAATTTGAGGGGAAATGTCTCAATATGGCTAGTTGCATTCGAGAAATGTTTGTTGGCATCTACTGTCGACAGATTGCGAAATAGAAAATAGTCATACGACACTTAGTCACTCGCGTGCAATATACCAGGGTTACTGCGCGTTGACTGATGATGTGTCATTTCTACATGTCGCGTAATTGTTGCAACCTATGACAATAACTATTGCAATATATTATTGCAGCTGCATCGTGATATTTTCGATAATTTAATTTTTTTGTTTGTTCAAATTCGTGGGAATGTGTATGTATTTTATGTACCTGCGACCTTAATCCCCGTGTCTAAAAACCTGCGGCTCATTTATTATTTTCTTTTGGTCAAAATTGTCTTTGCAGCCGCCCTGCAGAGTGGCGCTAAGTCGTGTCCCTTTTCACCTGCTTTTGCGGATTATTCCAGGGACATAATTTTTTTTTCTTGGAAAATATGGTCGTTAAAAATAAAAAGGGGAAAAAATATATATCATCCATCATATATTATGTCTGGATATAATTGGAAGACCTGCTAAAATATATGTGGTAAAATCCGATTAGGATATATATTTTTTAGCTAAAAAGGACAAAGAATTTGACATTTTAAAAAATTTCCCTGAAGCATAAAATTCATTTTATATTCCATAAAAATTATAAAATATTGTTCCATTATATTTTTATCACTAATGAATAATAAGGATACCACAATGTTTCAAAAAAATTTCATACTGGCAAAAAATAGTTAAACAATCTTTTTTTCAATTTTTCCGTGAATTTTAATAATCGTTGGAAAATGTTTCGAACAGTTTATTAATTGTTTATTAATTTTCAACCTTAAAAATTGCAAACAAGACGTTTTTTCGAGGTTAAGTGATGTTTTTAGGGTATATGGGTGAAAATTCAAAGTGAAAATAAATTTTTGATATTATTTAATTTTAAAAATTGTAGAATCAAAAATTTTTTTTCTTCAAGATTATTAAATATGTGGGTGAAATTAAAAGTGAAAACAATATTTTAATTTTTCGTTACATTAAAAAAAATGTAAAAAAAAAAAAAAAATTGTCAAAGAATTAATGTGACATATTCTTGGAAATATGAGTGGTTGAGTATATAAATATGACGGTAGTTCTCTATGCCAAGGTCAACGAGAAAAATCGATTGTTTGGAACGTCCAGTGCGTCGACCTATTCCACAACGTTTTATGTTACACTACTACTATACACAACTCGTATTTTCATGCGCGTGTGACTATATACGCCAACATCTTCTCGGTGACGCAATCCATTCATTCATTAGGTTGGCGCGGCATAGCAAGTGTGGGACAGCGCGCGGAGAGAGCGAGATAAGTGGCGTGGGCAAGAGAAACCGGGTACAAGGCTTAGCGCGTTTGAAAGACGAGATCTCGCATGTCCGGCTCTCGCGCGCCTACATCTAATTTTTTTTTTTTAACCCTAGGCGCGCGCATTTCCGTAGAAAAATGATATCAGGGTGCAATATCGCCCTCCATACTCTCTCTGGCAATTTTCTTGATGTCGAAAAGAGGGAGAATAAATGCATGAGAGTAAGTAGATGGGAAAAAGAGGGTTTTAAGAGTCGCCGGAGTTCGTGGAATTAGGGAGCAGCGGCGGCGCGCGGCCCCACTAGGCCCACGAGAATTAGGCGGCATCTTGAAATGTTGGACGCAAAACCTGATTTCGGAATGTCGACCGGTCGGCGCAGACTCCTCTCCGCACTGTTCCCTTACTCACCACCTCCTGTGCACTCACCCGTCTCGTCGCGGCTGCGACATGATCACCAAATTCACCGCGCGCGCGATACTCATCTTTTTCTATCGCTCATCAGCGCAGTCCTACCACACCATCAACCATCCATCGTCCACTCTCTCTATCAATTTTTTAAATTATGCCGGAATTAAAAAAAAAATATATTTTACTTTAAAAAACTTGAAAATTAATGATAATTGCAACTATAAGTTGAATTTTAGAATGATTGGTTTTAGTAGAAAAGAAAAATTTTTTTAAATATAAGAATATAACGTATATTGATGAAATATTAAACACATTGGATTTTCAGAAAGAGGGTTATGTGTTTTACGCAAAACGTTAGGATTTCTCAAAGCTGACGCCGAGTGGCAGTGCATGAGATTGGAATCATTCGACCGGCACAGTTACTGTCTTAGACAAGCACGCTTGAGAAATGCAAAAGTATACGCGAGAACGCGCAGGAACGTAGCGTGAGAGTGAGAGGAAAAAAGGAATGCCAAAGCGAGTTATGGCGGGAGAAAGAATACGCGCAAGAATCGATCTATGTCCGCCTTCAGGGACGCGAAGAGGCAAAAAGCGCGAGATTCATGAACAGCAGGGCAATACCGCGAGTCGTAGAAGAGTGAAAGACACTTTCCAATATGCTTATCCTTGTTAGAACTCCAACATTGTACTTACCTATAACTCGGTGTATATTTGCGTCGTCGTGCATTTTCACACGTGTGATTTCGCGTGCGATATCCTCTGTGTGACTGAATGTAAATTCCACGGCCAATGAAACGTTTACTCGACCTGTCGTTAACCCTATCCCCACTCTACAACCTGCAATTAATCATAAAAATTCATTTCACTCTCAAATATCAATTCTCTACCTCTTTTAAAAACTGATTATTTTTTTCACTTTATTATTTGCATAATTTAATTAATATGTTTGTATTGCCGTTTTTTCTTTGAAAAAAAGAAAAATTAAATAGTTTACGACTAGAAAAATTATTATTTCAAGTGAAAATTTGATTGAAAAATTGTTCAAAAATTTTATGATTTAATTTCTCATTGGACGATTTTAAACTTGAAAAAACTCACAATACTTTTATTTGAAATCGAGTTATTATCGATGGAGAATTCTAGCAAAAGTCAATCACACTATTTCTGGACAGAAAGATTAACAATTAACATTCCTATAAAAATATTTAAAAAAAATCATTCTACATTTGTTTCAGAAAACAAAATTCCCAATCAACTCTAGTAATATTTTTTCTTATCTCTTTTATTTCCAGAGTTATCAAAATATTGTAAAAAAAAAACTCCTTTCTATCATTATTAGTGACACGCGATATATCTGACCCCACGAAAATCTACATCATCGTAGCATATTAAAAATATACGCTTGGTATAAAATGATTTCTCCCGCTGATGGTCTCGAACACGTGACGGTATCCAACCAACTTTCGTATAACTGTATTGAAACTGTCAGAGATCACGGCGATCGTGAGTCCACCGATGATTGATCATCCCGCGTACAAAATACATATTATGTGCTTCAGGCACACGGAGATTTGGCAGCTGAAAGTAACAAAAAAAAATTCTCGTGTCACCATATCCGTGTACTTACCACGAATTCAGTGACGCTGTCCGATTAATAGTGCACGAATACAGGCTAGCAGCAAAACGTGAGTTGTTTTCAATGCTTGTACATGTCTTCCTCGACATGACTTTTATTTAAAATACCCAACAGACTATAAATACACTCGCAGTATTTTATTACATCAATTCTGAAGTCATTGATAAGCGTAATGAGTTGAAAAATCGTTGGAAAAAAATTTATTTGCGGTTGAAACTTTTTTGTTTTTTATTCGTTCAAGGTCCAAGGTTATTTCCGAATGAGTGTGGATGACACTGGCATTGATTTTAGGGAGGAAATAGCAAGTGTGTAGCGTAGGGGGTGGGAGCACTGACCCTCAAGGTCGCTGTTACGCGATTCCACGTGCCACACTGATGCGAATCCACGCTGACCCCACAACACATTTCTCCCACCACTGCTTTTACCACTTCACACTTCCCTCCACGTGCCGCACTCACTCTGCGCGCGCGTTGCTTCATTGCCTCGGACTTATCTTCACATCATGTATTTATTTCATCGTATCAGAATTTAGTTTTTCGTTATAGCGACCTTGTGCTCTGCTTGTTCGAGGCCCTCATTAACGGACACGCACTGTAATTTCACCCTCACCCACTGCTGAAAGCTCTAGGGGACGTTGTGGCCTCCCCTGATTGTTTTTTTTTTCCTTCCTTGTCACGACTCTGCACTCTGACATTGCGTGAATATGCATGTGTGAAACCTCGCGTTTGTCTACAATGTAGTAAAGTGTCGTCGTGTGGCCTTGAACGATGTGTTATGCTCTTGTACATAGTATTAGACGAATATCGTGGCGCCAGCGAGTATTTATCGTGCGCATGGATTATCTAATCGCTCTGAAAGAGTTGTAGTTTTGTTTAAACCTTGAATTTCTGAAGCAAAAAAATGCCTTGTAATTTTTTTTTGACGACAATTATCAGACGAGTATAATATTTTTTCAGATAACCTCAAAGAATTAGCAATAAAAAAAATCATGTTTGAGATTGTTCCAAGAAATAGTATGTAGTTATTTTCGGTCTATCGCGACATAAGTTGACCGAAAGAATGATTAGAAAATAGCGATATGTTTGAAAAAAATTTTTTTTTACAGCTGGATATGAGTATAGAAATAGCGCTAAAAAATATTCCAGTAAATGAGTTTTAAAAAAATGATTGTTTTCAAGCAACGATTGTCTTAAAAAAATTTATAAACTTTGTCTAGTGTCTGAAAGTTACATTTATGCAGTGAAAAATTTTTTTTTTTTCAAACAACAGATTAAATTGACGGTTTGCGAGGAAAATAAAATATTCTACGAGCAGTCATATAATATCTGAATATTATTTCTTACATTGGAAAATTTTTTTCTTTTTTTTTAAGATTGTAAAAAATCATTTTTTATTACTACCGATTGGTTGACGTTTGAAACTGCTTTTTAATCAGTTTTCAGGTGGTATTTTTAGTCTATCGTGAAATAAATCGATTGAAATAATGATAAAAAAATGGCGTTGAAAAAAATCGGTTTACAGTGAAAAAAGTGCTGGATAAACATTGCAAGTTAGCACTGAAAAAAAAATTCGACAACAAAAAAAGTTTAAAAATCAATGTTTTCGAACAATAATCAATTATACAAGATTTTTTAATCTTGTATGTTGAATATTTAAAATATATCATACCTAAATTTGAAAGAGCGCAAATAAAATACTATCTTACTTTCCTAAATCAAAATATCTTCAAAACTATTGAAGATAAAAATTTTTCCCAAGAGATCTTTTTTTATGAAGTATTTTATCAGCTACAAAAAAGGTCCTTAGCAAAATTTCTTCAACTTGCACCCCTATCAAGAAAAAGTTATCAAGTAAAGCTATCAAGTATCCTTATCAAGGATATTAACAAATAAAATAATCTCAACTATTCGGCGGTACGTCCTTTGGGTTTCAGACAGGTGATATAATGCCAATATATTTTGAAAGTATTTTTATTATAACTTCCAGTGTTAAGAAAAAAAAACTATTTAAAATTATTTATGCAATGATAGTAGTATATTGTATGATTTGTTTTTGTTTTTTTTTTTGTTTTAGAAGAAGAGATCGACGTAGTGACATACGACAAATCATGCAGATCAGCACCACTGCCGCGAAACCAAGCACCCGTGGACCACCAAACCCTTCAGATGTCAGTCAACTCAGCACTAGCCGAGAAACCAGCACCCAGACCACGCGGCAGACCGCCCTCGAATCCAAATCGCAAGCGTGCGGCTGATCAGCAGAATGGAAAACCGGCGAAACGTGCGGCAACCCAGCGAAAGGGTCAAAAGAAGACAACAAAGGCAGTGAAAATCGAGCCAGCCGTGATTGTTGCAGCAGCTCCACCAACTCCTGTCACGACCGAGCCGTTGTCAGAGAGCGAATTCGACGAGGAACTCGATACTGACAAGCGACATTTGCATAACAATATGGAGCGCCAGCGACGGATAGAGCTGCGAAATGCTTTTGATGATCTCAGACGCTTAGTTCCGGAGATAGAGGCTAAAGAGAAGGCGCCTAAAGTTGCAATTTTACGTCAGGCCGGAAAATATTGTGAAAAATTAAAGGAAATCGAGGATGACTATATCAATCGAATATGTGAATTAAAGAAAAAACAAGATAAACTTAGAGCTCGAGTAAGCTATCTTCGACGTAGTTTAGCAATGACTCGTTGAGCATTTTAATACACTGTTGAAGTCATTTATTATTTGATTAAATCGACTCAACATTTTACTTGACAATGGCCCATGAAGACCTGAAACTATTCAATATATCTGCAATTTTTTCGTCAATATTTTCATCATCATTATCGAAAATTGCAGATGAAAATACTGATTTCAGCCGAGAAACGATTTCGCTTTGTCCTGCGACCTATCGTTTCTTCGTATACTGAAGATTCGAACGACGTTATAACTTAGTGGAGATGCAGCCTAGTCGTTCAGACCGGTTTGTAGAATTCGTTTTTTAACGCGTTACACAGTTCCATTGAAGGTTTTGCTATGCTCGGAATGTACATACCAGATTATTCCTGTGTTTTTATCCTCATATCCAAGGACTCTATTAAGAAAAGTGAGCTTTTGTACAAGGAGGAGGAAAAAACGTAAATTTTTCGATTGTAGGAAAGTGCTTTTTCACAAGCTTAACCTTTTTTTTTGTATGTAGTTTGATATGATGATTGTTGATGGAATTTGCGAGATTTTCTTTTTTTTTTTTTTTATGATAATACAGATTCGACGCCATTTTTATCAGTCGATGTGAAAAAGGCGTTTTTTAGGTTTAAGCAAGGTAAGATTTAGTGAATGCGATTAATTCTAATTTTAATTTAATCGTTTATTATATAGATCTTTTGATTTTTTTTTCTTTTTTTTTTGTTGGTCTCAAGTCGCGATTTTTTCTATTATAAATGTGTATATATTTTTCTACGTGATAATCAACGTGACTTGGACCATTTACCACGAATTTAATCACATGCTGTAACTGCAAATACTTATTTTATTCAGATTCTCTTCTTAAATGGAAAAAAAAGTTGCGTATACAGCTGTGAGGCGATTTCAAGGGGAAAAAACATTGGCTTTTGATATAGAATATTATTACTCAAATAATCGTATAAATTAAGGTTTAAGATTATGAGCATCTGGTAAATATATATATAGATTGAAAAAAAAAACAATAACTGAAAAAAATATGTTGGAATAAGGCCATCGTATTTTTCAATTTTTTAACATTTGGCCGATCAGAGTGTTTGTTAGATTTTCACGTGAATATATTGGGGCCATATGATATGTTTCAGGCAACCCGTTAATACATAAAGATATATGTGTATATATAGAAAAAATATTATTTTTTGCTATTGTTAAGGGATTTTTTTTCGTATAAAAAAATAGAGAAGAGAAAAAATAAATATTAAATTGTGACGCGGCATTTGATAGAAAAAAAAGGGAATTTGTTGAGGTAGATTCAGCTTTAAACTTTGTCGAGTCACGCACTTTTTCTCGGATAATATAAACGACAGTAAAAGTGAAATTCCTTTATTAAGTTTCTTTTTTTTTTTAATAGGGAATAATTGAATTTACTACGAGAAACGTGCAGAAGCGAGTGTTTGCTCATTATCTCCATTTTTTTCATCTAAGAGTATCGGATAAATGAAAAAAAAAAAAAAAAATAAATAATTTTTTGTAAACATTGAAACAACATAGATAAGAGCTCATACAAGTATATAAGAATAATTATTGAATTCATGAATACATAAGAAATATACTGATGAATTAAAAAAAAAGTAAATTAAAAAGTAATATTAAAAAAAAAACGAAATGTTGGTAATATGAAAGTGATGGTATAATGGATAATGTCATTATTTTATTGTTCTGTTAAATAATTTTAATTACTTTATACCATTGCTTAAATAATTATTCAGTTAATTTTATTATCAACATATTGTATATAAAATTAGTTTATAGCTCGATAAAAGAGCGTTATTTCTATATGTCAAGGGTGAAACACGTATACTATTATTTCTTACTCTTTTCAATATATTATCGTAAATAATTTTTTTTTTTTTTTTCAATTTCAGTTCGTCTGCGAAAAGTCGAATGTGAGCGATCGTTATATATATTATGGTTTGGAGAAAAACATGTGTTCATTACATTTGTAGGTAACAGTATTCGTTTATACATACTTTTACATGCGCGAATAAGTAGAGAGACAAATAGTGAAAGTGGATATAACCGGGATAAAAAATAAAATAGTGTATTTCAATAATATCAGGGAAATAATAAGTAAAAAATAAAATTCAATAGCGTTATTAGAAGTCAAACCGACAGATAAAATAATAATTGAGCAGAAAAAAAATGAGTGTGTTGCGAGAGAATTTTGTGCGCGTCACAATGCATATGAGAGCACAAGGGAGAGAGCAAGAGTGTGTACTATGTGCAATGAATTATCTTATAAGTGTTGGTTGGTGCGCGTGCAAGATATGGGAATTAATATGTCGACCGGGTGCGTTATATATTTAGTAGTATAAAGTATAAAAGTACACGAGTGAAGTTAATTAACAGGAGAAAGAGAAAAAAAAGTAATACACAACCTGAAATACAACGCAAGTGCTTCATGTAGGGTTAGTTGTATCGGCAAAACAATTATAGATTCTTATCAACGCCTAATAATTCATTTCTGACGTTCTTTCGACAGCTTTTTATACATTCACTGCACAACACACCAATCAATTGTATCATACATCCAATTTAATCATCCGCAGGGTACTACTTGTATAAATAGATTTTTAAATCGTTTTTTTTTTTTTGTCGAAAAAAATTTTTTTTTCGTTTTTTTTTTCTTGCACTAAGACTTATGCATGTTTAATGCTATATTTCATGTTTAAAAATATGAAAAACAAATTCCCAAATTGTGCCTTGTATAAAAACCAACCATTGAAGCATCTGTGAAAAATGTTTCACGTTGAATTAATAGTGCCAATGGATGATGAATAAAATGAAAATACGCATAAATTCTAATGGAGCATTGTTTGAGTCTTTTTTTTTTCTTTGTTTTACAGTGATTATTGCAGATGTTTATTATTATTGATGTTTTTTTTTTTTGCAATTTATATCGTTAGCTTGAAAGACAAAGAAAAAAAAAATATTGTGACGACGATTGCGTCACGTGATCTCTCGAAATTTCTTCGTTTTCACACTGCATAATTTAACAATTTAGTTTTTACAACATTGGTATTTCCATTCAAATTTTATATTTATTCTATTTAACAATTATAGATTTTATACTTGACTGCCCTGATGACTGCAAACGTAAGCCATTTACAGAATTTTTTTTTCTTCGATATATAGAGATAGAGCCTTTCATTCTTTCTTTTTTTTGAATGCAAACGTACCTGTTAGCTACATAGACATTAAAATATAAAGTATAGCTATTATAATGAACGGTTAGATGAGTGATTTCGTAAATGAAACGAGAATGGACCCAAGTCGTTTTTTTTTTTTTTTTTTTTTGAGTTTAAGATATTATAGAAATCTATATAAATATATATATTATTTTTTTTTACTTAATCGTCGGAAAAAAGTTTGTTTTAAATTAACAAAACATTGATTAGTTGAAGAGTTAAAAGATAATTCATTTTCTAAATTTTTCAAGTTTGCTCCTGATTTTTTAAGATTTTTTTATGTTGAAATTTAATATTTCTTGTTATCCAATTTCTTCAAAATAATTTTTTTTTTTTTTTGCATTGAAATCAAGTTGCCAGCAATATTAATCTTTTTGCGTTTTATCGATAGATTTTCTTGATTCGCACAGGTTTAAAAAAAATTTTCTGCATATCCTGCATCAAATTTTCTTGCAGTTTGCTTATGTCAATGTATATACATTCTAATTAATAATAGATTAAGCTTCATTATAGTAGTATATAATAATGGCACTGCTTCAGTTAAGAAATAAAACGTCAAGGTTTATTATACATGTGATTCAAAAAAAAAAAATCATATGTAATTTTTTTCGTTTTTTTTTTATTAAAAGAAGATGGGGAGAAAAATATTTTTATTTCATTCTTTATTTTTATACAACGAATGTAGTGAAAAATGGGCCAAACTTAGATGAAAAAATGGATATCATGTTTAAAAAAAATTGCAAACAAAATAATGCACGTAAAAAAAAAATAGATTAATTAATTAGCAAGCAAATCTTATATATTATAAAATATAGTGAAACTGCGATACGTATAGTCGATAGAATCTCTTATTTTTGCAAGAAAAAAATTGTTACAGTAAACATTAAAAAAAACGTATATTAAATACGAAAAAAAAAAAAAATACAATGCTTCGAAAAAAAATTCTGACTGTTGTGTGTCTGTTTTTTTTTTTTTAATTTTTTATATCTACAACAAAGTCAGGATTTTTTTAGTGGCAAACAAATCCAGAGACTCAGCCGCTTTAATGGGAGATATGATTGTCAATTTGCGTGAGTTATTAAGGATAAAATTGATAATCAATATTAAATTTTTTTTTTCTTTCGTTTTATCTCACAGCAAATTCAATGATTAATCTCCTGAATCCAATGTACCTACTAACTCGAAGAGCGTAAATTTATACCGTGTGAACTATATTCCAATAACTAGTGTTATTTATAGCTTGGTAAAAAAAAACATTTACAATGCAATTTTGCTCAGAATATTTATTTTTGCAAATACTGCTTTATCGTTTTTTTTTTTTTTTTCGTTGGCCTTCATTAGTAATTCCAGACATGTGATGGATGATAAAAAAAAATGTGCGACAATGCACGATTTATTGTTTTACACTGTTGGTCGCATTTTCCGTTACAATCAGGGCGCTTAACCTGTTGCAAATCGTAATCATACCTCTAATTGTTATATGTATACTTGTGAATGATATGAAACGACAGTGCAAGATTAATTTCATTAAATTTCGTTTTTTCAGCATGCTTTGTATGGGAGAATTTACAGTGTGTGAGAATGTTTAAAGTGTTGCGGGGCATACAGATAAAATAATATGATAGTGGACTGCGGTGTTCTGTCGACTCAGAACCGCAAGAATGTGAACGTCATCATATATATTAATGAAAAAAAAGAGTTTTCGTTGTACTTAAGATAATGTTGTTAATAAAATTGTCAAAGCGAGCGAAATTCGGTATTTTATGATGATATATACAATTTATTTCGAAAAAAATCGATATAATATTCCTGTATAATTGTTCTTAAAGAAAAATTATTCAAAGAAAAAAAATTGCTGTATACAAAAAAATAGAAAAAAAAAAGTTTTTAAAATTTATTATAATACATTTTTTACAATGAAAAAAAAATATATCTCCTTGACGTTTATATTTCAAAATATCTTATATTAATAAAATAATATACAAATACAATTTGTTTATTATTTTACAGTTGATTTTGTAACTTAAAATCAGAATTTTATTCCTTAACGAAATTAATTTTTAAGATAACATTTTTCAGTATTTTTCCAATGATAAAACACTGTCTTATCTGTGACTCGACGAGAGATTCGTCAGCATTTCCACGTCAACATTATTAGTTAAACATCTTCTCGGGAAAACCGGCGATGGGTTAATAGTCATCATGCTCATCACACTGCGGAGTCTGTGAATTAATTATATGCGGATGTTAGAGGCGTTGGAGATGATTGTAGAAGTGTTATTTCACACATAACAAGAAAATGTTTAATCATCACATGAATCGTAATTGCTTGAGTAAGTAGTCTAGAAAAATTCTCGCCTCTTATAACAATCGCAATCATCGCGGTCTTATCAGTTGTATCATGATTGTATAATCTTACACTTTCAGCCTTTTAATTCATAATTTTTTCCACATTTTCTGTGTTGAAAAAAATTATTCTAATTACTTAATTATCCCTGAGCCTATAATAAATAAAATTTTGACGTTTTTTTCCAAGGTTCTCAGTTGATATTTAAATTTATTCCCCTTACAACTATGTGAAAGTGTTAAATGGGGCGTGTAAGCATAACATTGTGAATAATACCTGATATTAATATATAATAGCGGAAAAACTTGATGAATTGTTAATTAATTTTTTTTATCACTCATATATTTCATGTAAAAGTTGAAAATAATCGATGAGTACCTCATTACTTGTTTTTTTTTTTTAATTGTTTGCTTTATGTTTCATATTTGAAGCGGTTCAAATAATGGCGCCGTTTGGTGTGCGCGGAAAATTGTCGATTGCGCATGCGCCTGTGCGAGTGGCTGTGTCTCACTCGCATTCGTCGTCTCTCTCAGAGTACACGGAGTGCAATGGTAGATTCACGGACTGTGGCTATGTCGCGAGTGCCGATTCTCGTTATTCTTGGCTCAACAGGAACTGGAAAATCCCGTCTGGGTATCGAATTAGCTCAGAGATTCGCTGGAGAAGTGATATCTGCCGACAGTATGCAGGTAAGCGATAGAAATTCGTTGTATTAATGTCTAAGCCGCGTGCCAACGAGAAATGGAGGTTAGGCTTTTGGCGTTCAGTATGCTTTGCTTCCAACAACAATATGAAATAAAAATTTTATCAATCTAGATTGTGCTTCATGCAGTATTCATTTAATTTATATATTTTATAAGTTTTATGACACTATTGATTTACCTTTCTTGAGGTTTGACCTCGTTGACCTACGTTGCACAATCGTAGGTTACAAATTTTTATTTCAACTAAATAGTACCTTACACATTGAATATACATTGAAAACATGGCTAAATTGTATTATAAACTGCAAAAAACACACGAAATTGTATAAAAATTATCAGTGTACAATTTTTTTGTGTTGGAAAAAATCGCCTTCATGAAATGATATTTTTTTTTGGTCATCTTTGAAGGTTAGAATCCGTGTTTGTAGATTTGCTTTGCAGGTATGTATTTTTTTTCTTTGATGAGCTAATGAGATATGTTTCAATTGTTGTGAGGTAGAATATTTATCTTTGTATTGAGCCACACGTGTTGTATCGTTGTCCTTGATTAGACAAACCGATCGTGGCCCACGACCTGACCTTTCTGTTAACGAAATTGGCGCATGGGATTTCCGGTCATGTGAGTCAAGCTGTTCATCCGTTGATTGTTGCTGGTAAACTTGTCACAATATTTTTATGTTTTCTTAATTATTACCAATTGTTCTAGATATTTAATGCCCCCCAGGACTTCCGTGTAAGCAGGCCATCACTCGGATTTTGTCCTTGGCGTGTATTTTCCTATGTGTTATTCTCGTATAAGTGTGTTATTTATTACAATGTGATGTCTGGCTCTATGCGAGATTGGGCTGCCTGTTGGACTACCCACACACACACACAAAGTTGCTGCTAAAAAAAGATATTATCCTATAGAAATTATCTTGAGACATTTTTACCATAGACAAATTTTTTTTTCATTGGATTTTTGTTTTTATCAAATGATTTAGTCGATGAATTTAGTGTTGAAATTTGATCTGGGATTTTTCCTCGTGAGAGGAAAAAGTTAACAAAATTTTTTGGCAGGTGTGTTGAACAAAAAAAAAATATCGTTTGTGTGTGTGGATTCTTACGTAAGAAAACTGGAGATTCAGGTATGGTTTCGTCGAGTCCTTGAATTCAAAATAGTTTTTTGGGCAATCTAAACAGAAGAAAAAGCCACGATGTGCATGTAACTTTATCGTTCATGTGTTGGAATAGACAAGGAGGCCTGGTGGCTTTTTTTCCCCAACATTTAGAGGCGGCGGTTCTTTAATGTGTGGATTTCTCAGAAAATTCGTAAATCAATTCACAACTGTGTCTATACATTGTATATATGTTAAATATTGGGTCTGTAATTTCTATTCATTTGATAGGAATGTGTAATACTCAATGGAGGAACTGATTTTCAGGTGGATATGGGTTCATTGCCTGTGTGACATTGAATTTTCGTAGTCAATTTGCTTCAAGGCCGACCTTGGCTCATAACTGATGATCTAAATGCCCTGTTCCATATGTGGTGACGTTAAAAACTTTCCCCGCTGACACATGGTTAACGTTATATGCCTGTTATTTTATTACAGTCGCTTTTTTTTACTGACTTTTTTTTTTTTTTTAAGTGCTCAAGCTGAATGGTGTGCCATGAATTCGATTTCACCCGTCATACCACCCGGTGGAAATAAAGTTTAATGCATTATCGCACATTAATATAATTTATTGACCATTTAAATAGTATTCTAAGTGAAAAATTTGTCGCTTATAGGATTGTAGTTGTGTGAAGCGTTTTTTTTTTCTTCTTTGTACATTTAACACCTGCTCATCCGTTTTACGAAATGATTCTTGAATTTTATCAAGTAGAAAAAGAAATTTATTTTCATTTATTATTTAATTTGAGGTTTAAAAGAGGAATTTCTTGAATATTTCGAGAGAATTTAAAATTTAGTGTTGAAATAATTGAAATTTTCTTTTCAACATCGATTTTAGGTCATTTCCGTTCTTGAAGTGTTTTTGAGGGGAGTTTTTTTTTTTTATATTTATTTCTCTTGACACCTGTTTGATCGTTTTAAGAGCGGTTATTATTTTTTTTAATCCGTTTTATCGCCCTAAAAAGTCGATTTTAATTATAGTTATTTGATTTGAAATTTTGTCACGGTGTTTTATGAATTTTTTAAAATGTTTTTTCAAGGGATTAAAAATTCAGTGTTGAAAAAAATGGGAATTTTTGTTCATTGACAGTCGATTAAAGCCATTTGATATGTTTGAATACTTCTCAAGGATTTTTTTTTTCGTTTATCTTACTCGACACCTGTTATTGAACGAATGGTTAGAGTTTTTTGAGGTATTTTATCGACTAAAATTCAATTTCAATAGTTTCAGACTTAGTGATAGTATTTCTTGATTTTTTTGTTCGAAATTCAATTTTTTTTCTTGATCGTGGATTTTTTTTTCATTTATACGTTTTATAAAACAAGAGGTTATTATTAATCTAATGGGTTTTATCGACGAAAAAATTCAATTTTAATCAATTATTTACTTAAACATTTATCAATAATATTTTTTGAATTTTTTTTCTCATGTATTGTTAAACTTGAAGTTTAAGAAAATTCAATTGTAGCTATTTTCTATACTAAATTAAATTTTTTTAAGATTGTTTGAAATTTATTAGTTAATTTTTTTTCTTAAATTTCATCTTTTTCTGGATTTGTCGATAGATAAATTATGAATTGTAGAAAATGATATTTAATATTGAATAATTGATAGACCATAAAGATCTTGGAAAAATGTCCATCCACATGTCAGATATATCCTTGTAACGATTTTCAAAAGTATAAACAGTACATCGAGCGAATTCTGCAATTAATGATGAAGCGACGTGTTGGAATATTTTTCCCATGTCTTCACGATGAAGAAAAGGTCATATGCACATGTATTATACACATGCACCATAATTCTCAGATGAGACTTGACGGTCGGGTGAATCTATTTCCATAGGTCTTCCATACATGTCGCACCGTATATACGCAATGTCTCTTGATTTATCTCGTCGAGAGTCTCTGTATATACTGGACAGACGTAATTATGCTTGAAGCTTGATTATATCAATCAGATTTTCTTGGGTCTGTGTAGATCAGTATCATTTTCGCGCCACCAACGCTCTGGCAATATATTTTTCAACGTTTTTCACAGCTTGCGAATTTTACGCGCGATTTATTTCATGATCGATAAGGATAGCCGTTCACTTTGCAGAGTGTGTATAAGTGCATACACCAGAGTCCAACAGTCGATAGCCAGACCAAACGAGAAAGTAACCCCATTAAGCAGCGTTCTCGCGATCCCGTAACATTTTTTCATTTATTTTATTTATTCATTTTTTTTTTATCTCGCGCACACTGGAAAGTCCTCTGAAGCGCATACACACACACCCGATGCTTGTCGCTCTCGAGATTCACTTGGCATTCGTATACGCTTAATTAGTAGGAATCCTTGGTACTAATGGTCGTATTCCCTCTAGGGATGTACTTAGTGGGCGTTTCTTCAGCTTAGTCGCGCCTGGTGTGTAATAAATTCACTCGTCTTCATATATACTTTTATGTACTCTTCACAAACTTATGCTCTAAATTCCTCAGTTTTTATTTACTAAAGTAAAGTATATGTAAGAAAAAGTAAAATTAGAACGAGATTTTTTTGGATTTATAGATATTTATAGATATTTTTCTGTTGTTATAAATATGAAAACAATTTTTGTATTTATTTTCTAATAGGAAATTATATTTTGGAGTAATTTTTCATTTGACGAGATCATGATAATGGCGGAAATAGTTGAAATATTCGATTTTTTAAAAATAAGTAATGATTTTGATGGTGTAAAAAATTTTTTTTTATTACTTGAGTCAAAAAAGTAGTAAACAAGGTTTTTTTTCGTTATTTGTAGTTAAATTTGTATTAACAATAAGTTTTGTAATCAGTTAAATGAAAAAAAAAAATTTTTTTTTTTCGTTGGATTTTGAAAGGGGTGTACCCCTTATAGATCTCGCTATTTTCGTGATTTTTTTTGGTTTTTTGCCGATAACTCGATAACTACATGTGATAACGAAAAATGTTATTAGAATCATATGATTCAGAATCAAATTCTCTACAAAAAAGGTACAATAAATTTTTTTGATATTTTGCTTTATTTTTGAGATATTTTGAAAAATATGAATTTTCAAAAATTGGTTATATCTCAAAAACTAAGAAAATTATAAAAAAATTTACTTGACCTTTTTTGTAGGAAATTTGATGCCAAATCATTTAACTTTAATGATATTTTTCATTATCTTGCTTACTTAACGAGTTATCGCAAAAAAACTGGAAAAATCATGAAAACGCCAAGATTCCCAAGGGGTATAATTTCAAAAAAATAAAAAAAAATTATTTTTATGCAAACATCTTATAAATCGTTCTATATACATTAACTAGATAGTAATTAATTAAAAAATGAATAATAGTACTTTAGACCCTGTAAAAAACGGTAGAATCGTGTTTTAGAGTAATATTACTATTCTCTAGTATATTTTCATGATAAAAAAAATTAGGACGGTCATCGGAAGTTAGTCAGCAGTTGAATATAATTAAAAAATAAAAAAAAAAACGTTTTTTTCCCTCCAAAATAATGATTTCATATTGAAAGAATTTTTAAAGAAAAAAAAACTTTTTACATTCAGAAAATGATTGTTATTAAAAAAAAATGTCATTAACCTAAGTATTTCTAGATTAACTATAGGAAAAAAACCACAAAATCATATATAATTTTTATTTGACTCGAGTAAAAGATAAAAAAATCATTACGATTACTTAATCGATAATTGGGTATAATACAATAATTAAAATGATTTTTTTTTTTCGATAAAAGTGCTAAGACACTGATGATAATTGTATATTTTTTTTCCAATCTGTTGTTGTGTTTGTTGCGGCAATTATTCTACTCATAGTGAAATGAGAACTTGCCTTTCGGCCTGTTTGTAATTTTTAGTACCGAGTAAAATGTATACACAAGCACACTCGTCACTTCAGCATCCCTCTTGCCAAGAGTGAACGAGCTAATTTACTTAGCAGTGGCCCGTTACACTCGAGGGCTTCACTAAAGTGCACTAGAAGCGAAACGAGGTGGAAGAGCATTGCATTGGACTGGTTTGCCGACTCTATACATATATGGAAGATGAAGTTCAATGATCGTCCAAGATGCCTTGGCCAAATTTTCGTGCACCTGCATCAGCTACATGTCTGATATCGTGCGATAATTCTACTCTCACCGCAATCCATCGTTTCTGTCTCGCATATATGAAAAAAAAATTTTTTCTCGCAAATTTTTCACTCTTCTAATCAATTATTATTCAACTAGTCGCGACATTCATTCGTCAGGTGCATAAATTAAATGTCATGTCAATGTCCGAGCTTGATCTTTGCAGTTGGTTAGGTTTATTACTATTTACAAACTCCTAGAAAAAAAAATAATAAACTCATCCCAGGGTGCTCAAAGCTTGTTTTTTATGTTTAAAACAATTTTATCTACTTTTATCTCATTTATTTAACATCAAAGTGCAAGATATAAATTCCAGATTTTTATTAATAGTAATTTATAACCGATTTATATCTTTAAAGATATCCAACTAATCCAACTGGTTTACTTAATCGAATATCTTGATAACGATGCGAGTTGGAGAAATTTTGTTAAAGATTTTTTTTGTAGTTAATAAAATTCTCTATAAAAAAGGTTTTTTGAAAAAAATTTCTATCTTTAATAGTTTCAAGAATATTTTGATTTAAAAAAGCGAAGATTTGTTTATCCTCGTTTTTTTGTTTTTATCTTTCTGTGATTTATATTTAAAATTATGATCAACGATCATATAATTACGGCAAATATATTTTATCAAGTAGTTAAAATTATACTTGAAAATGTTTTTTTTTTTTCATCATTGTCAAGTCATATTTAATGATTATAAACAATGGATTAGTTGGTGGAATGAAATTTATATTATATTTCTACAAAGAAGGAAGATTGTGTGCACGTGCGTGCGATATCTCTTATGTAAATAGAATATGACCGTGGAAACTAGAGTTCAAGGTAAAGTCCAACGACATTACCAACGTATTATCATTTGGCCATGGTCGAAAAAAGAACCGTTGGGCAAAGAGAGGAAGTTGGTAATGTTTTTTTTTCCTCATTCTTTTTTTCGCGCTATATTTTTGTGCTATATTTCGTTTATTATTGTTTTATCGTGTTTTTAAATCATTTAGAATGCTTTTTTTCACGTTCTTCTATTGCTCACGTATTAATAGGTGAAGTTAAATTTACACTACTGTGGCGTTTGTCTTTATTTACACCGTCTAATGGTGCTATGTTGGCGATAGAATAAGTTGAGTCTATTTAAGACCCTTCTAACGATTACGCGGCAAATGTACTTCCGGCTTGAAGCTATGTAATACAAGCCACCATATACAGTGTCTAAGCACAGTAAAAGATCTGTATATATGTGGCTGTACTTTGAGATTATCCTCTTGGAATTCTCTCTTAAAGATCCACTCGGTTAAGTCAACGCATCCTTTAGTTTAGACAATTTTAATTATTATCATTGTTTTTTGTCGTATTTTTGGAATTTTTTATTTTTTTTTTTTCCGCACCGTTTAATTCGTAACTTTGAACTGTTTTAAGGTTTAAAAAATTATTTTCACCTTTTTTAGACAGAAAAATGACATTTGAGTGGATAAAAAAAATTAATAATTGAGATTTTTGTATTATAAAAATTATTTTCAATCATTTATTTGTTATTTAACAGTTTGAAATGTATATAATAATTTTTTTTAGACTGCCATCCTATAATGTTAGACTTATGAGTCTCCCTTGCAAATTCACTCTGGTAACGGTTGGTCAGATCCAGTTTGTTTCATCGTCATGCGTTAAATCAAGCCTACAAATAATTTTAACCTTCAATATAAACCTTGAAAAAATTTAATAACATTAAAATATAAATAATAGACACCCCCAATATGTAAAATTAAGTTTTTATGCATTTTGAATGTTTAATTGGACTGATTTAATGGCTGAATGATGATATTTAAGGATTAACAAGTGGGGAAAATTATTGAGAAATTGTTGAAATATATTTTTCATTAATTTCCGTGTGTCACTGATGCTTGAAAAAATTTTTTTTTTAAATAGTTGGGATATTTATCATGATTATTAAAAATTAAAATATTAAATTGAAGAATCTTGATATTCACCTGCGTGATATTAATGGCAGTTAAAAATTATGGTGATGTTATTCCATCAGTCAAGCGTTAAAGGTATATTAGTAATTATTTCTCGCCGATCCTGAGTCACGAGAGAAGATTCATAAACAGCATCATGCTCCTAGTTAGCTTCTGTATTGCAGCAAAGGGGAAATTGACTTGTATGTCCGTGTAGAAATTAATCCTGTGTGCCATTTTCTTGTATATTCTATGTCGAAGAAGGAAAAAAAATGTGTGAGTGTATATTTAAATCGATCAGTGTCATAACTAACAGTGTCTGTTTTTTTTTTTTTTCAACAGGTGTACAGGGGACTAGACATAATTACGGCGAAAGTGACTAAAGAGGAGAGATCGTTGGTGCCACATCACATGCTGGATCTTGTGAATCCAATGGTCAACTTTTGCGTCGTGGACTATCGAAAACAAGCCTTGCCAATTGTATCCTTTTTCTGAAAAGAAAATTAATCAATTTTTTTGGGAGCAGATTGGACTAAATTGTTCGATAACTCAGTGAATAAAGGAGATAACGAAAATTGTCATTAATATCAAATGATAGGAAATTAAATTTCCTACAAAAAATGTACAATAATTTATTTTCATATTTTTCTTTGTTTTCGAGATATTTTGAAAAATAAGAATTTTAAAAAATCAAAAATTTCTCAAAAATTATGGGAAAAAAAAATTTTTCTTTGACATTTTTACAGAAAATTTAATCTCTGATTATTTGATTTTAATAATAGTTTATTTTTATTTCGATTATTTACCGAGTTATTGTTAAAAAATAAAAATTTTTTTCGTCTCATTCATACATCTTGAATAATTGATAAAATATTTCATTTAAATTATTCTGTATTAGTTGTGACAAAAATATTTATGTTGTAGCACATTATTGAATGATGTTTTTACACGAATATTTTATGACATTGACTTTAAATCGTCATTGAATAAAATTAAAATCCTTTTATCGCTTGAACACGCTTGAACAGAGTCCAGTCTGCCCTGATTCAACACTGTAAAGTGTTGTGATATAGTGTTTGAATAATTAATTTGTGTGCGTGTGTGTAGATAAATTTGCAATGGTTTCTTCTGAGATATTTGTGTATTCGACCCTACTACGACCTTTTCCTCAATCGATTCAGATGAACGATTTAGTGGGCAAGCGGAAGATGCCAATCATCGTGGGAGGCACGAACTATTACATTGAGTCACTGCTCTGGCAGATCCTCGTTGAGGATCCCGAAGCGTCTGGGAACACGATGAAGAGACATGACAGTAGTTGGCGGCTCAAGGACAGCGAGATCGACTGTGAGAACAAGACTAAATGTGTCCGAGAGGGTGAGACAACAAGTGTTGTGCCGGCTCATCAACATCCAGATGATGCAAAGGACGAAGGGTTTGTCTTGCAGAAGAAAATGAAGTATGAGGATTCAATAGAGTCCAATGAGGCGCTACATCACCGCTTGGTGCAGGTGGATCCTGAAAGAGCACGGCGCTTACATCCCAACAATCGACGGAAAGTCATTCGGTGAGTTTTTCTATTAATTCTCACATAAAACCGGGAAATATTCCATGACATCCAGGTGTTTTTTCTTCGATGTAGTTGATTGATCTGGTAAATTATTAGTATTAGAGGAAGTGATTGAAAATTATGGGAAATATTGACCCACTTCGGATGTATGAATTTTTAATCCTTGCAGATGGGTATTTTGTTTGAAGAATAGACCGGATGTGGGCCTTGATATACAGATAAATGTGCTCGCACGTGTTGTTATCGCATTTGAATAATTTATCAATTATTTTGCGATTATTTCAGGCACTTATTAAGATTCCAGTACAATTTTTTTTACTGCTATAATTGCAGGATAGAAAGCGATTGATATATTATCTTTATTGTACAAGTTTTGTATGTTTTAGATATCGCGGTAGGTTAGATGGCTTCAGATAACTCATATATTCCATTAAAAGTGTTAGGAATTATTAGAAACATTGAGATATAATCAAAAATCCGGTCGAAATTTCAATTTTGAAAACTCTTTTTTTTTACAGTAACTGCCATCGTATTCCAAGTTGATAGTAATTATAGACTCGTAAAATTTAAATAAATGATCCACATAAAATTATTAAACATGCTCTGAAACTGAATAATAAAGCACAAAATTTTTTTTTTTGTGCTGCATTATATCGATAATCTTCGAAAATTTTACTGCAAAATTACTTGTACCAGCATATATGCTTCCCTTTTAAAATTTTTTTTTTTCCAACGAATAATATATACGAGAAACCGTATAACTCATTGTTATAAAACTGCAGGGCAGTAAGCTTCTTGAGTGGCTCATCAATATTTTCTTGCTACGCGAATTGGCCAATGGTGATTGCCTAAAATTGCACGAGCACGCGCTCATCGTAATTGACCGCACGCGGTGTGTGAGAGATGCCGACAAAGATCAACTTTATAACTTGCAATCGATGTAATCGTCGTCGATGGTTATACAGACTGAAAGAAAGAGAGAGAGGGCGAAAGAAAGAATAAAAGTCGTAAAACACTGCAGTAACGAATTTACAACTTTGCAGCCATCTCTTTCATTAATGTACACTTTTTTTTTTACCCCTCATCATATCTTTATGTAAATCGACAGTGCCATATTCACATAAGCTTGCATTATGCACTCACGCGATTGCGCATCTAGGCACGAGCTACTTCGTTAGCCGGTAATTCATCTCTCATGCTCTTGTTTGCACACTCACGAGAGTAATAAACGACTATATACATATATATAATCGACTGTAGCCGTCAATTATACCTTGATAATTTTTGTAATGCAATTATAAAAGAGTGTAAAACACTCTTATGACCTTGTATATTATTTTTTATAACACCATATTTTATTAATTCAGAAATTAGAATTAATTCCGCACTTGTTTTAGTCGACTAGGATGAAAAAAATCGACCTACTTTGTCGGAAATCCTTGCAGGCGCCCATCGTTCCATATCCACGATTCTTCATGCAGGTGCGAGGGATCCTGCCGGGTCATTTCCTCTGACCTTCGCGTGCTCATCATTGAGTACACCCCTTTTGAGTGTTCTTACGGAGGATATGCGTGCATCTATCGCGTCCTACGTCGCTCATATCAAAGTGTCTGGTGTTTTTTATCTTTTCATAACTCCTTGGTATAGTCGTTTACCTGACTTTATGCAGGTCAATCACGCAAATATTTGTTTTATAAACATTTGTCAAGTCTTTCAGAGAGGTTAAAAATGTGTTTTTTCATTTCGTAGGTGTAAAAAAAAAATTTTTTTCTCATTCATTCGCTCGTCTGCCGCGCTTGGCTTGTGATGTAAACTCATCGGCTGATTAAAGCAACTCAAGAACTGCCAAAAGACACGCCCAACCATCTTAACCGTGTCTGCTTCTTGGCCTTATAGCCGCCTTGTTGCGATAAAAATTTGCAAGTTTTCCAGTTAACAACTTCTCATTATTAAAACTGACTTGAAACGATGTGCATGATGATAGACTTTCAAAATTTGTAAATTAACTTGGGGAATTTTTTTTTTAATTTCCAAATAGACCAAGGGCATGTTTAGAGTTGTTTTTTGAAGGGTTATATTCAGTTGTAAGGCTGAAAAAGGCGAAAAATGTTGGATAAAAAAATTCTCTTGCTGTTTTAAATGTTAATATCTTTAGAACTAGTGAAGATAGAAATTTTCATCAGAAGCCCTTTTTTGTAGAGAATTTTATTAACTATAAAAAAGGTCCTTATCCAAATTTATGTAAGTTGCATCCTTATCAAAATATCAGCAAGTAAAAAGTTCAAATTAGATATAAACCGTTAAAAAGTTGTTGAGGATTTTTTTTTTGATGATTTGATCGTGGAAAACTAGGCGTATTCTTGGTGTTGCAATTGATTTCTTCATGTAGGTATTATAAAGAAGAAAAGCATGACTAAAGAATGAAAAAAATCGGGGCGGAGGGAAAGAGTAAAAAGCCAGGCACATCCAGACATAAGGAGAGGAATGACCTCAATCGCACACCGGAGGATTGGGCCAGAGAGACAGAGAGAGAGAGAGAGAGAGAATGAGAAAAGACGCCGGACATTCGCGAGAGTATTCCTCTTGTATTGGTGGAAGAAAATATTCTGGACGCGCCTCGCTGAGACAGGGCCTCTCTTGCAATCACCGTTTGAATCTTTGCCAACAACAATTCTTTCCCTTTTTTTCTTTTTTCGTTTGTTTTTCTTTCTTTTCTCCTTCGTCTCATCCCTATTACGTCTCTCTTTCTTTCCCTCATTCCTTCTGGCATTCGTCGTTTGCTTGTAACTGCACAATTTCTGCAGTCACTCCTTTGAATAGCAGCTATTTTCAGAAGCTTATCGTTCTACAATGATCAATGTACTTTACTATCCGGTCTAGACAACATTACAGGCATATAAAGTATCCAAGAGTGTCATGAGTGGGATATTCATTCACAATTTCACACACTTTAGGAATTGATCTTTTGAAATAATTGACTCGTTATATTTGACATATTGATATATAGTTTTTTATATTATTTTTACGCAATTTTGTGCGGTTAAGTCATCAAATGATGTAATGTTAACAAAGTGTAGATTTAAGGAGTCCTAAAATTAACAACAATTGGATATAAAATAAATTTAAGGACATTTGGATCTCATAGAAATTTTTTTTTTCTATTCTGTAAAATTTCCAAAGGGGTATAGCCCTTGGAAATGTAGTTCTTAGGATTTTTTTTTAGTTTTTTACCAATAACTCGGAAACTAAACGCGATAATGAAAAATATCATTGGAAGTAAATGATTAGGCATTAAATTCTCTATAAAAAATGTAGAATACATTTTTTTGATATTTTTCTTTGTTTCTGAGATATTTTGAAAAATGAAAATTTTCAAAAATTCATAATATCTCGAAAACTGATGGAATTTCAAAAAAAATTATTGAACGTTTTTTGTAGATAATTACACTCTTAATAATTTAACTTTTATCAAAATTTTTATGATTTTGTTTATTTACCGAGTTATCGCAGAAAAACCAAAAAAATCACGAAAACTGTCAAATTTCCAAGGGGATATATCGATTAAAAACAATTCTGTAAATTTTTTTTCTTCAGTTTTTATCATAACGTTTTAAAATTAATTCAAGGAATGAATAACACTCAGTTTTTCTTAGTTTTATGATAAAAAAAAATGTATGACCTTTTGGCGTTAATGACACGATATGCCATTTATTATTTTTGGTTATAGAAAGTATTGACTTACCTTGTTGAATTGAGCACATATCACAACATGAGGGCGATGTTTTTCTTGTATTCATCGTGCATGCAGACATCATGTGTACATCTGTCTATGGAGTATGGCGAAAGGGAGGTGGTGAAGCGAAAACAAGATCGCAACATATAAGGACTAAGAAGGTTTACTACTCCTTATTATAGAATATAAAAATACTTGCCAAACAGTTCCTCGCATGTTTAACTTCCTCGATAATAACGTTTTGCTCAGTGGGCGCTTCTTTATTCCAATTCTGCTCTTTCTTTATTTTTCTTACACTCACTGATGGGTGTACATCGTGTGTCCTTGGCTCGCGTACAAACTCACTGGATTTTATCATTTAATAACATCGACATACGTTGCTGTCAGTAACAAAAATTGAACTCACTCTCAATCTCATTCCTTTATCAACTTTTCATTCACTAATTTTTTTCCTCCCTTCTACGAGTTCTGAATGTTTTTTTCAGACGCCTTTTTTTTTGGCTTTAACAGATGTTTTTGATTTTTTTAAATGGTTAGTTTATCGGTTTGTTGGAGAAATTTTTCTTCTTCTTGGCACAGATTTTTGTCGTTTTTTTCCCCCCTACATTTTGTAAGATTTATTAGATGCTCTTGCAAACAGTTGTCGCTGCTTCATTCTATTTGGAAAGTAGTAGGTGTTCTTGTCAAGGATAGAGGAGAGAAAATGCTTCGAGATTGACATTGTAGTCTATTTTTTTTTCTACTTCAATCAGCTCCTTATCTTCTCGCAATTGATACTGTAGATGCCAGACGCCTCTTCCACGAGGAATACTCGTTCAGACTGGTGCTTTTACTCTTCTAGAAGGCGGATCTCATGGTTTATATAATTAGAGAACCGTCAATTAATGTTGAAAGTTTGTTCTACTAGAGATAAAATCCGTTAGACTTGAAATTCTCAAGGTAAAATTATCAATTATCCTCACTGTTCTTTTAAATTTAGAAAATTATCACTGCATATATATTTTTTTTCAAACGTCGTAATTACTCTGATATATACATATAGATTAGGAATTCTAGAAATACAATTTCTAGATAATATAAATTAAATTCAACTATTCTAATAATGTTCTCTCTGTATATTTTAGTCACTAATAAATTTGTCGTCTTGGGAGACGACAAATTTTTTTTTTTAACACACAGATATTTTTATTTAAGTATGTTCTAGGTCTGCACGTGGATCAGATACTTTTTATCGTAGCCTAGACGCGTTTTCGTGGGTAAATAAAAAAAAAGATTTAGTAGAAAAGAGTGAGGGCAAGAGCTGCTGAGTCAATTGACACTGATTCATATATGCAATAGTCATGGGGTGTAAAAAAAGTTGTGAAATCATCATCTAACCTTAGTAGTACATTTTCACATACCTTATCAGTAAGTAAAACGTTGATACTAGTACTTGCGGTTGCGCAAGTGTACCAAGTGTATGAGAATATATTTTATAACGATCTTGAATATGCAATAATTGCATTTTAACACATTGAGAATTCTCGAGGCAACTCCCTCACTTAAATAACAGTAATTTTTGTTGTTGTTAATATTTATTATTTTTAATATTTTCTCGTTATCTACTACAATAATTCTTACAAGTTTTCACCGTGGCAGAATTTATTTCAAGTTTTATCTGATAGGAGAAGTTGAATGTACATCATAAAGTATCATAGAGCAGTGTTATACTGCGCAATTTGACCTTTTCATATGTAATTCTATATGGTATATTGGGTTTTTTTTTGATTAACGGTCAATTAAAGCTCTAGATAAGCTTAGGGTATTGTTCATTTCTCGCTTGAGTTGATGTACATGTATACAATATACCTTGGGGTATTTTAATTCTTGATAAAATTCGTTTTTTAATTGAATCTAATCGGATTTTCTGGCTTATCCAGTGAAGAATTATATAGGTTAGATGATAGTCCGCCTACCTATCTTCATGTCCGGCTTTAGAGTGTCTCAGTCAACACATTTTATGTATTTTAGTTGTCGATAGTTATCCTATATATCGCGTTACTAATGTTAAAAGGGCAGATGATAAGTTTTTTTTTTTTTTTTATTAATGTTTCGATAACTCGAAAAATAATTGAAATAACGAAAAAATAGTTACCATCTCAACTATACAATTATATCGTTTCTAACTTGCCTATAAGTCCATACTGATCGCTCATACACCTGTACAGCGGATGAAAACACCTGTGGCAATACTGATAGACAATATCAGGCGACTCGCTGCCTTATCGTATATGAGACTTACTTGCCACAACCATTAAATCCTGTCCAGGCGCAACGAATAAACTATTTTATTATATATATCCGTACTACAGACTAAATGCAGCTTGATATACTTACGGTTGACAGGTGCTCATGAATTATTACAACTTGGATGAATACTTGAGAGTATATCACACTTAAATTTCTCCTTTAGATTAATCAAGTAATATTGTGTTCATTTATATTCGTTATTTTATTTTATTTCATTTTTCTTTCTTCTAACTATAGAATCAGTGATTAATTGTCGTATTGATTTTAATTATGAATTTTAAATATTAATCACAACTTGAGCACATGATACGAGTGATGTAAAAAATAGTGACTAATCGTTCAATGATCCCAATTGCTTATTCAGCTCTTCTTCTGTCAATTTAACCCGAAATTTTCGTGTAATATTCCACTGGTGTGTTGGAAGCACGCGCGTGAATCAAATTGCGATACTGTGCGATTACCTCCTGTCTGATTTATGATTAATAACCTTCGCGTTCATTATAATTGATTGTAAATTCTTGAATAGAAGGTCATTGACATGTATTTAGAATAGAAAACGTCTGATTATTCCAATAGAATCTCTTTAAATCAACTATTTCATTCATTTTATCCAAATTTATTGCACTATTTCACTTTTTTTCAGTTAATTAAATAAGAAAACACAGGTTATTAAATTTTTTTCAAGTTAAAATATATTTATTTTAATTAATTAAAAAGAATATTTAGACTTTTTCACATGTTTCAGTACATTTAGGCCGATTTATTGATCAAGAATGAAATAACAAGGGAATTGAATAAAATCTATTGGTTAAAAAAAACACTCTGGCTTGATGCCAATAAATGATCGACACATTAGTCATTGAACGCATGCCAGAGAACACTAATAGGGAAAATTTACCGATGTAAAATTTTTTTTTTCAACTAAAATACACTGACCCAACGGTGTGAGAATTAATTATTAGATTTGAAATAGCTACGATAATAGTGGATTTTATTTATTTATAATGGGAAAATATAAAATAAAAGATGTTGAGATGATAGAGAAGCACTTGTAGGACACTTGTCATGCTGTCTAAGCAGTTGGAATGTCCGGCGGGCTTTTTCCCAGTAGGAATTCAACGTGAAAGATTGGCCTGCATGATTGTTAGAGTGCTACTATTCATTATATAAGGCAATATTGAAGATTAGACATACAGGAGGGATAAAAAGAATATCAATTTACCCTTTACTCAGGCTGTCATTCAAGTTGCAATCAGCCGACATAGTATGTTTATTGCTTTAATTGGTCTGTAATGATAGGAAATCGTGTGATAAGTTGATAAATTCGGCATATAAGGCCATCTGCTTGGCTGTATTCATCCTTGAACTCGATAAAATTGATTTTTACAGAGATCTCCTGTATACATTTATTTAAAAAAATTATAACTTATTTTAAAAATTTAATTTATGCCTTTATTCTGTCAAAATTTTATTTTATCATTGAAATAGATTTTTTTTTCTTAAATTTAGAATATGATGAAAAAGTCAATAGCAAGTCTAGACAAACTGCGGTTTGACAGAGAAGAGAAAAAAAAAACATCTGTCGTTCACAAAATTTCTTGGTTTTTATTTTTTTTTTTCCGGTCACAACTTGGGGAAATCCTTTGGGAGTCTGGTGATGAATTTTTTGGCTTTTAGAATATATTTTTATATTGAAGGAAGAATAGTTTTTTAGTTGAGTTATTTATTTTTACTTGGATGAATTGGCTATATATAGTATGTGTGTGTGTGTGCGCCAAATAAAAACTGACAGACTAGACAGTTTTGCGGACAAACCATATATATACAAGTTAAGCATGTCAGGATGAGGAAAATATTGTTTGGTTTTCTTTGTTGGTTATGATGGTACGTTTAATTTCATTTGACAGTGTGACAGAGTTGTTGGAAATAATTATGTTTTTACTATTGTTAAAAATTCAAGATAAATTCTGGTAGAAAAAATATTTTGACATAAAAATATTTATTCTTATTAGTTTAAATGGAAATTTAAGTGAAATAATGTGTTATTAATTGCATGGGTTATTAATTGCATTTTTTGTTAGTTATTTTAATTATTTCTCCGTCTTTTAGGGCCTTTTATTATCATTCGATCACTCTGTCTGAATGGCATTTTTCTTAAAATTAAAATAACATTGCACGAGCACTTGGCGTGACTATAAAAAATTTCAAACAAATATATATGTTATCAACATTGTATTACATAATTATGATTATGACTAGTTTCGTGTTTTATGTCATATTTAACAAGTTTTGGATACATTGAACTCAAGATTGGCCGAATTTTCGTTACGACAGAATAATCATCAGGATAGTTATAAGTTCAAAGTTCAGGAACTTGATGTAGTTGATTTATACAATTTATTCAGCGGTTCTAATTACTGAAAGACAGCGGATGTGTGACCTCTCACCACGACTTTACAAATTTATCATGGCCTAAATTTTTATGGGATATTCTTGATTTGAAGGAAAAAAAAAAAAATTGTGAAATTATAAAATAATTATTGCACACACGAAATATCATCAGGAATAATTATTTTTCGATTGAATTAATCCAATAACGTCGACAGAAAAATGTCAAACATTTTTATAAATTTTTATAAATTTTTTCTAATTTTACCAATTTCTTGTAAATTTTTCTTCTAATTTTTTTCCCCCGGACACGATGTGAATTCTATTATCAAATATGATTGAAATAAATATCTACATTTGTATTTCAGATTAACGATAAGATAATGAGTACTAGTTGCAATTAGTTGATGCTTTAGCTGCTTGTCAATTCTTTTAGGGTGGAGTATCATCGCCTTAAGCATAATTCCACTTATTATTCATAGCCGGAAGACCTCTGGTGATTACAATTTTTCATGAGAGACCATCAGGCTGTCGATAAAAAAACCTCTCTCTCTCTCTCTCTTCTCTCTCTCTTCTCTCTCTCTCTCTCTCTCTCTCTCTCTCTCTCTGGTGAATCATTTGTCGTTCAAGTCGTATCTTCATTATAATTACTTCCTGACTATTTGCCCCCAAGTGACGACACTCGGGCCGGATGTCAAACCAACGAAATTTTCGTGATTCTGTCGTACTTCTCATCTAATTCACTCAATTAAAAAAAATTAAATTAATTAGTAATCGAAATATTACTAGCAATCAATATTTTCAATATTTTAAATATCCTCGAATATTTAACATGTCAATAACTAATTAAAAAAATTGTTTTCAGGTCTCTGGAAGTGTTTGAAAATCATGGAATTACACATACGGACATTTTGAAAGCTCAACGCCAAGCAGGAGGCTGTGGATTGGGAGGTCCCCTACGTTATCCCAATTCAAAGATCCTCTGGCTTCGTTGTGATCAAGTAAGTCGATTTTTTCCCTTTGATCTCTGGCGTTTATTCCGACTGGAGAACAAAATTAATATTATAGTTGAGACAGATCGATAGTTAAGTCTAGTTTCATTGAATTTCACGTGCTATCTGGCACTGAGTAGGTATATATTTATATACAGGGCACTCGACTTTAGTGTCCCGGCTAGCGTGACCGAGCTGGATTCTAGGTAAGCATAGAATTATTCAAGCGACGTCAGCCAAGAAGCAGAAACTTTCCCTGAAATATTGAGTAACCTCTCTCTCTTGCTATTTGCCTGATGATTATTTCTTTTGCTTGATCTCACGTCAATATGTGTGACGTGCAGGATAAAATCTAGGATCACACCATGACTTGGCTAATGGTGGTGGTGATCCTTTAACTAGAACTCTTGAGAAACGAGTCCGCAGTATCGTCTGGAATTTCGATTTTTATAATATACTCTATCTTACACGCGCTCTCGAGAGAAAGACGTAGTAATTGAACATCAGGAGTGAACGGCGGCAATGGTCTGATTTACTTTCCCGATAGCACTGACCGTCCTCTGTCCGCTTATCTGAAATTTCACGGAATTACATTGAAAATTAATATTTGACAAATTAATTAATACATTTTTACCGTCTTGATATAGTTTTTTTTTTCGGTAATGTTTTGATATCTCAGTAAATAAGGGAGATAATGAAAAATTTTGTTCTAGTTAAAAGTTAGGTTAGTTGATTCTTTACAAAAAATTTAGAGTAAATTTTTGCGATATTTTAATTTATTTTCGAGTTATTTTTAAAAATATGAATTTAAAAAAATTTATAGGTGTGTATACATGTTAGATAAGCAAAAAAAATTATTTTTCAGTTTTTTTGGGTTGAATTAATTTTAATAATAAGTGTTATCATAATTAATAGAATTTTTTTTTGTTAAATTTTTAAACCTCAGAAATCCGGTCGTTTTAGCGTATTTTTCAGTTTTTTGCTGATAACTCGATAACTAGGCGTGATAACGAAAAATATTATAAGAGTTACTTGATTTAGCATCAAATTCTCTATTAATAATGTAGTATACATTTTTTCGATATCTTGCTTTGTTTTTGAGATATTTAAAAAAATGACAATTTTCAAAAATCTGCAATATCTCAAAAACTAATCGACTTATAAAAAAACTTATTTCACATTTTTTATAGATAATTGCATCCTCAGTAATTAATATTATATAACATTTTTTGGTATTTTGCTTATTTACCGAGTTATCGCGAAAAAACTAAAAAAAATCACAAAAACTGGCAGATTCCTAAGGGGTTTACCCGTTGAAAATTTTGACAAAAAAAAATTTTTTTTTAATCTCTATTAAACGTTTTAAAATTCATTCTCGATACATTGACATACGTGAAACATGTTATTACTACTTACTGAATTTAGAATTGCAAATTTTTATCAATTTTTTGCCACTTTCTTATTTTTTGATCGATTTTAAGGAATTTAGAATTTTTTTTTCTTCGTTGCAATGCAATTACTTTAAGATATGTGTTGCAAAATACTCATCGGATTTTGTAAAGTGATCTCTTCCTTATTTATCTGACTGTCTACTTCGTTATTTTAGTTGTAACACCGAGGGGGGTGTAGTGTCATCGAACTTAAATGCTTGCCACGCGCGTCGATGTACGCCAAGGTCGCAGCCCCTCATGTAAAACTGCTACGCGACACGTGAAGATATTTTTGGTACCTTCTTAAATAGTTTAGATGTAAATTTTCGTGGGCAATATCGACTATGTGTGTGGTTATTACGGGTAGTTTATCCAACCAATGAAATTCACTCCTATAGCACACACAGTGAGTGGAATATAACATCATTACCTCGAGCTTGATGCCAACCGTGACCATTATCCCGAGCAAATGACAATAAATTCGTGGATCCAATGGCCAGATTTGCTGTCGGAGAAAAACGAAAAATATATATAGCGCGCAAACGAAGATCTCTAGGTTATACTATCTCTCGCTGATGTCTTTCTGTGTGCTCGACGATGCGAAGAGAAATGGGTCGGGTTAAAATAAAAGCCCTGAGTAATTCTGCCCACGCCCGGGTGACGCGCCTAGAAGCACGGCGACGCGCCTCCCCCGTCGGCTGGCAATACAGGAAGAACGTTGTAAATAGGAAGAGAATGGCAACGACCGTCTGACTTACTGTCTCTTCACTGTTTTTTACACCTCAAAAAAATAGAAAAAAAATTCTTTTTTTTAAATTTATTTTTATTAGAGTGCCATGATTGATGATGGGAAATACGAAATTTGATGAAGGCAATAGGGCATTGTTTCTAATCAGGGTTTATTGAAAAATTTTTTGATTTATTGATTTTTGATTTTTACAGTTGTATAGACTATAGAGATCAATTTAGATTACATTGGTGAAAAAATAGAAAATTGGATGATGTTAATAGGGCACTGAATACCTTTTAATTATCATGATTTACCTAGGATCTTTTTTTGCGCATAATTTTATTGGATCGACCGCGATCTAAAGATCTTAATCGAACTATACGCCATAGCCACTGGGATTGCCTATATAATACATGTATGAACCAACGTGGGTCGCGGCGGCTTTGTCTCTGGGTCCAAGGATGAAAGAGGGTCCCGACGATTCGCAGAATGAGTACTAATGCGAGTTAGTGAAAGAGGTTTTGGCTTGTAGTCATGGGTTAAGTCCCACATATGTGAAGTAGTAGGTCCCCGCGCGCCATGATCGCACACAGTGTGTGGAATAGGCGGTATATAAGCTAACTATACCATAAGCGTCTCGCGTCTCACGTAGGAAGAACCCATTAATTTTCTTGAGGAATCTCATTGTCTCTCGGATTTCTCCTTTGATCCTTTTCATTGGTATTTGCCCGTCGCACTTCTCCCATTACCTCTCATTCTCATTGTCGCCTATATCTCTCTGTACTATTCACTGAATCATTCAACCCCATTATTGAGAACGATAAATTTCACAATATTGTACACACAATGTTAATAAATAAGTTGATTACCTTGACACGTTCACATCAGGCTAGTTGATGATTGGAAAAATCTTAACATCTGCACTTTGCACTCGGAATTATTTCATTCATGATCTTCATCGTGCAGCTATTCAACCTTTCATTCGCTTTGCTAGTGGCATTACTGATGGCAGGGGTGCAGTTAATAGTCTATATCAATTTTTATTTATATTTTAGTGTCATTTTTATTAGGTGGAAAAATTGAAACAAAATTTATATTCACTGCTTACTTACTGCGATCTAGATACGTATTAGACCTTCAAACTGTAACCACACCCGGAAGTGTGTGTTGAATATTTGATTTCAACGCCGGAATACTGACTTAGTCATGTATGTAATATATCGCCTCAATAGCACCAAAAGTACTTATTATTTTTTTTTTTTATTCGACAAATAATGCGATAACTGAGCGAGATAATGAAAAATTTTATGAGAGTTAATTGATAGAGAATTTAATTTTTTGGTAAAAAAATGTAGGATTAATTTTCTTTTTTTATATTTTGCCATACCCTTTTCTAAATTTAAATACACTATTAGTAATACGTACTTAAAATACATTTTAAGCCCATTTTGACATCCATATTTTGATAGCTGTATTAAATTAATCACAATAAAAATAATAATCCATTCTTCAGCGTTTAAATCACGTGTGTTTATGAACTTTTTATCGGTTTATATAATCACAGAGGTCAATTATTATTTAGATGAGAAAAGTTGGATTTTTTTTTCTAGAAAAAAAATTGCTTATCTGTAATTTAATATCAATACTGACCTGTACGTTTGTTCAACTGATCCACTCTATTGCTTTCGTGTGTATATATTTGAATGGACATAAAAATAATCAAATGGTACACGATTGTTTCGCTTTTGATTGACAAACACCTATACAAGAAAGAGCACACATATAACTTTATAGTGTACCTAAGTATAGGGTGGTATATTATTATTGTTATTATTATTATTATTTTATGTATGTGTAGATGGCAGACTTTCTCGGCCTTCGCTCTCACGTGTGTGCCCTCTTAACGCCTTCATATTATATTACACGCGCAAGTCACGGTGGCTCGCTTTGTGTTTGCACGTCGCCTCTCTCTCTCACACGCGGTTACTATATGTATATTACCTGTGTGCTGTATATATACGCATTCACTATACTCGCTATAGTATCCGCGTGTGTTCGGACGCGGGCTATTTTTATGAATGACTCTCAACTCTGCCGCAAAGTCTACTCCCTCCCTCAAACTCAGCTACTATACTCATATATGTCTGTATATTTTAACGCACAATCGATTAGCAATACAATTTACACTTGTTTGGGCAGTCTTCCTTGTGGGTATTTCCTTTTTTTTTATCTAGAAGAAAAAAAAAAACCAGCAATTTTCGTCATTTTTTTATGTTGTATTTAGTCAAACAGGGAATTATTTCATGTCATTAATATCGAATAAACATTTGTATTAAATATTTTTTTTAGTTATGCATTGATAACTCTGTAAATAATCGAGATAATGAAAAATTTTATTCGGGTTAAATGATGGGAAATTAAATTTTCTACTATAAAAATGTAGAATAATTTTTTTTTTATATTATCATTTATTTTTGAGATATTTTGAAAAATACGAATTCTTAAAAATTTAAACGTCTTTCAAAAAATAATGAAAATACAAAAAAATTTATTGTACGTTTTTTTTTGTAGGATTTTAATGTCTTATTATTCAATGCTTATAAAATTTGTTTGTTATCTCGATTATTTATCGAATTATCGTTAAAAAACTATTTTAAAAAACTGGAAGATGTCTTTTTGCGCAGTTTTGATGGATGAAAAATTTTTATTTACAAGTCGAAATGTTATAAAACTTATCTTTGATATATACCGGAATTTCGTGTGTATTTATATTCTAAGACTATGAGAAATGTAAATTTTTTGAACAAATTCCAAGCAGTGAAAATGTTGACCAAGCAGGATAGGTGAATGTTGAAACAATTATAGAGCTATTTGAATATAATTTTACACTGAAAGTATGTGTGTTTATGTGTAGATGTAGGATACCAGATCGTGGCAGTCAATGGAGAAAGCAAACTCAATTGCTCGGTTCATGTTTAATTATCCTATTATTACGAATTATTGAATTACGTGTACGGCCATTTTGAGTCTAGATGTTAGAAATTGCAGTGTACACAAGTGGTAAAATTTTTTAACTATATTTTAACACTTGTGAGTTAGTTACAGAGCATTTTTTCACTTCAACTATAAATACAGTACGTAGAAATGACCTGTTAAGATCAATAGTGGTTAAAAAAACATTATTGGATAGTTTTTGAAGTGAAGAAAAAAAAAGTATATATAATTGGATCCAATTGGCACACACCATCTGGCCTTTTTCGACGCGACGACACCTTTCGCAGCAATTATGGTGGCCACTGTCCAAACACCCTGATGGTTCAATAGCTACTTTTTTTATTTCTTAAAAAAAAAAAAACTACAAAATTCGTTGTTTAAAAATTATTTATACAACTAAAACTTTCAATTTTCTAATGAATACAATTGTGATTTTTCAATTTTTTTCTATTATTTTGGCATCTATTTGGGGGCATGTAAATAGTGATAACCCACTATTTACTAAGTACATTCCTTCTTCCAGGTATATAATAGATTTTTTTACTCTTTAATGTTTTGATAACTCAGTAAATAAGGAAGATATCAAAAAATATTAATAGAGTAAAATGATAAGAAATTAAATTTTCCCTAAAAAATGTAGAATACTTTATATTCAAGATATTTTAAGAAATATGAATTTTACAAAATTTTGAAATTTTTTAAAAACTTATGGAAATAGAAAAAAAATTTGATTTCACATTTATTGTAGGAAATTTAATTTTCAATAATTTAATACAATTGATATTTTTTGTTATCTCCCTTATTTATTGAATTATCGTTAAAAAAACTTAAAAAATACTACAAAAATTTGAAATTTCTTTAGAATTATTTATATAACAAAAACTTTCAATTTTCTAACTAAACCTAATTTTTTTTTATAACATGGAGTTAAACCAAGTTATTGCTTCATTATAATATGTAAAAGATATTTTACATATTAGTGCAAAAGTATAAAATTTCCATGATCCCAAGACCCAGCTTTCTCTGCCACATTTATTGTCAACAAATTTTTACGCAAGAAAAGAAAAAAAAAAAAAGAATCGGCTTGTAATTTTTTGCACGTTTCTAACTCGAAGACTTTCCTCTATATCAACTTGCGGGATTTTCCCTATTGAACAATGATGGTAATTTACGGGGTTATAAATTGAGTAAAAAAAAAACTCAACGTGTGGGTCATGATGGCATGACCACGACGAATATATTTGACGGTCAAAAATTGTAAGGATGTCTGGCGAGTTAATTAAAATGTGCTGAGCATCTGTGTGTTGTTGTTGATGATGATGATGGTGATGATGATGATGATGATGATGCATCTTCCTTTCTTTGTTTCATTTCCGACTGCAGTGGTTCTTGCTCGTGCATTCATTTGGTGTCGGTTATAAGGCGTGAATCGCGGCATATGTAGATGCGACCCACGCGAGTTTGTCGACTTTGCCCATGAGAATATATTCTACAGACTACCAGTATGAACATTATACAGCACTTGGCCGACAGCTGCTAGCATTATGGGATATATGCTCAGACCAGTTATCTGTATGTGAATATGTCGTCACTTCCTGTCTTGTAAGTAGTGGCCACTCGATCCCCCATCCTACTACTACCTCCTCAGTTCTTGGCTGCACTTTTATCTGTTATGACTGAGGATAGAGTCAGGCTTAGCCGCTGGCAATAGGTCATGATACACTTTGATCACGGAAACACCCGGATGCTCGTTATCTTTCTACCCAAGCTAAATCCTAGCCTGTCATCAATTTGCTTCTATTTCAGATTGCTTTATCGCTTTTAACAATTTTAAATTATAATTTATAACTCTTCAACATTCGTATATAATCATTTAGTTTAACCCTAAACTCGTTATTTATACGTTTAACTTGAACTATTTATTAGTGACCTTGGTAATTTAAACGTTTTTTGAATGATTAAATTTTTTTCTTGTTTAGAAATTGATTTTACAGTATTCTTTCGATGATTTAGACCCATCTATGGAGTAACATCATTTATAGAGTAGATTTTTAGTATATTTCCTAGAAATCTAACTAATATTACAGCCGTTTTCATGTCGCAACTGTTGAAAAATTTTGGTATTTTCTCATTGTCTAAAGAACCTAGGAAAATTGGGCGTCATTTGAGAAAACGACGTAGGAGGGTGTAAAAAAATTTTTATATCGTTTTTTTTGGTTATTTTAATTATTTCTCGTCTCCTGGAGCTTTTTATTTTTATTTAAAAAATAAAATTTAATGCGATTCTACTAGTATTTTTAATCTACCAATAATAGTATTTCTTCAATTTTTGACAGCTTTAAGGCGTTTGTCTTGTCTCAATTTCTTGATCTCAATGTACTTACAAACCCTTAAAAGTTATTATTCATCTGCGTAACTCGGTGATTTTCTCTTTATTACTAAAGATTTCTTTTATAATAGTTTTTTTCACGTTTTTTTGTTTTCTTTTTTTGTTCTTCATCTGCAGTTGTTAATATAATGAAGCCACAATTTCCGGGTGAAAGTGGCATTTTCTTGATCAGTCATTCAGCCATCAAGTTGTTCTATATATACACACAACAGAGTTTAAAATACGTTTTAGAATTAAATTAACTTGCTGTATGAATTATTGCATATTACGTCTCGATTAGCTTGCAGATCACGTAGTTAATTACCTCTCTATTCAAGATGCAAGGATCAATGTCGTGGCGAGCTAACGACCATTAACAAAAAATTTTTATTCAATTGTCAGGTCATGTATTTACTCATATATTTTACTTTGAGAATTTTTAATTAATCATCTAGTTTTATTATTTTTTAGATGAAACATCCGTTATTTACAGACATTCTGGATTGTTGCTGATCTTTTCTACCTCATAAACTTGGATTATTTTGTAGGGCATGTGAGTTTACAATTCAATGGGATGACAATTGCTCTCGTTTCTCCATTGGCAAGTTTTTTTCCTGGTTTTTCCACCGTTGGATAAGCCATTAAGCTGTTTTACACTGATACAGTTCGTATGAAATTGCAATGATGTTGCCCCAAGGGATCACAAACAAAAGTTATATTTCTTTCCTATTGCTTCTGGGGCATTGTTTGAATTTATTACCGTTTGATTTCCTGCATTGAGAAATCTATCAGTGGTTAATTGCTGGTTTTTTTTTTTTTTTTAGATATCATGGTTAGTTGGATATACACTTGGTAGCTAATTAATTACCTTGAAGATCAAGTTATTTCCAGTTTTTCATTGGGTATTTAACGATCACACAATTGCTATTATTGGGATCATTGTCTTTATAATGTGAGTGTGAATGCGGAAATACCAAAACTCCCTCGCACTTTGAGACACGTCAAAATATATGATACTTGATGTACAAAGCCTGCACGCGCTGTGTGTGTTACATTTCGGTCACTGCTCGTGGAAACACGTTGGTAATTTGGCGAGGCGCCGTTATAATTAGAAACGCGTTTGCAGACGATACAAACGACAGAAAAGTCGGAGAAAAAAAATTTGTCTGTGTGCAAAAATACGCTTGTTGGGATAATAATAATTTTAAATCATTTAGAATTAAATTTTTTATTTAAAACAAATCTAATTCAAAAATATTACATCATTAATGACAAAAACGTGTATCATGAATATTTTTATTTCTATATTTTAAAATTTTTCAAAAACTACTAGAGATAGCAAAAATTTTATTTGACATTTTTTATAGGAAATTTAATTCTTATTTATTTTGGTTTAATGATATTTTTTGTTATTTTGCTTATTTAACGAGTTATTGTCAAAAAACTACGAAAAATTACGATGATGGTGAGATTTCTTCTTGAAAAAAATTTTTTTCGCACATTTTTCTTTGATAACTTTAAAATTGTGTTATAATTATGATTTCTTTCGTCGAAGGATAGCTGAGGGGCACGATTAGTCCTCGTGAATCAAGCCAGCATGCATCGTCGTCAGTAAATTCATCTGTCTACTCTGTATATTTTTATTTATTTATTTTTTTTATTTCTCGCAATTCCTCTGCGATTCGCACGCAGTCGCCGGCGCATACGGTGGTTTTAGTCTTTGGCACGCACGGCGTTTCCGGCAATGCGACGCCAAGTTATCGCGCGCAACAAAGCGAGAAAGACGATGAGGAGATGATGTTGAATAAAAGAAGAAACACCCATACACACACACACACACACACACACACACACACACCATTGGATCCAAATTGTTTTTCAGAGTGTATACAGTGCTCGCATCGTGACGCCGGCGTCCTTCTTAGAATTGTGGTCCAATAGACCCTAAATCCCGCGCGCCCGTTTCCTCTCACCCTCCATATACACTTTCGGTTTGGTTCTCATGATTGCAAAACAGGAAAAAAAACTTTAGCCTAAAAATTCCACCGTACTGGTGCGCTCTATAACACAATAAACAAACAAGTAACTATTTTTTACTGCAATAAAAATTTTCCATTTTTTTGTTCTATATTTATTTATTTATTTATTTATTTATTTATTCTCTTTTTAAAGATTTTTTTTTGAGGTTAAATACTGCGCCTTAAGGTTGTGCAGTGTAAACACACCGAATTATTGCTTGGCCATATAATTTTGGCGTCTGTGAGAGGATGCCGCTGTCGAAAATACAATATCCCAGGTCAGAAAACGACGAGATACACCATACCTGCGGTTGAAAAACTCGATTTTTTATTCGTCGATGTTAAGCTCAAAAAATACTATATCCACAACATCACTCGATATATCCCAAAGGGTTTTAGAGTCTTCAAAATTTTTTTTTCATTCGTTTTTCGTCTCGTTTGTATTTTATTATTCACTAGATGAACGCTTTAACCATGAGAATACGAATATAATCTTGTTATCCCGCGTGCTGATAAGGTCTCTAGATTCATTCATAATCCGCAAGAATAGTGATTTGAATCGTTGTACAAATAGCAATTAATATTTTGGCCTTCTGTGTGGTTTATCAATAGAAATTTTGGCTTCTTCATCAAGTGGGCGCCTGATAGCACGTTTTTTTCTTTTTTTTTTCTTTGTAATACTTTGTGTCATACTATTCTGTTGCTTCCGTGAGTCATTAAAGTTTATCAGATGCATTTTTTGCAGGACGATGCGACGATTGAATCTCATTCTTGGTAGCCACACCTTGCTGCCAAACACAAAGAATCGTCGCGGGGAAATCGTCTCCGACCTCCAGACGAAATCAATGATTTCTGACAACGTTTTCATTCGACGACGTGTTAAGGTTATAAAAAAATTCATGCATGATCATCAACGTTAAAATATATATTACCATGATAGCAAAAGGAAAAAAAAATCGATGTTTCTTCATGGTCCGTTATTTCGGTGAATCTTGTGTGATGTATTTACATATGTCTTCATTCGGATATTCCTTTTTTTTCAACTTAATACCGATATTTGATATTATCTCTTTATATATTCAGTGGCTTACCTAACGCATTTATTACAACGTTGCTTCAATTAATTGACGTGAATTTTTTTTTTTTCGCTAATTTACAAAAACATTTTTTTTTTGCAATTTAGCTGTTAAATTCGTTGTTGAATATCATGAATTTTTGTGTTTTTATTAGGATATTAGTTGGATATTTAATTTTAATACTGAATTATCAAGAGTTTATTAATAATTTTAGGGAAAAACATGCTGATTAGACAGCGAATGATTGAACACGTGCACTATCGCGACCTACTGGTTATCTGCTACCAAATTTCTTCACAAAAAATAATTAAATCGTCTTCTTATTTATTTATTTTTTTTCTTTTATCAATTTTTTTGTCGAGTTTATAAAATTATATGGACATATTCTTTTATATTAAACCTTGGCCTCCTTTGACCGCGATTTTAATATGTTTAAAAAAAAAAGATACTTTCTATGTTTCAACTAGAATTTCTTTTTATCCATGAAAATTGCGAAATATAGGGTTACATTTGTATGTGTGTGTAGAAGGGAAAATAAAAAAAATTTCAAGATAAAAAAGGGAAAATATGCATGAAAGAGAACGAAGTGAAGTATATATGAATGAAGAAGAAGGAAGCGCGTGGTTTACGGCGCGTCATGTGTTCTTTAAATACCCCATAAAGTGACGGTTGTTTGAACGAGTTGAGGAGGTCACGTATCCACGTGGGTATAGTCGTGAGAAAGACCATCCGATATTATATAATGAGTCAATAGAAAATTAAATATTAAAAATTAATTGGAATTCTGCAATATTTTGCGCGGTCCATCGAGTGGATACTTCACTCTGATTTCATATTAATTATCGCGAGCCATCTTTGGAAATCACGTGGATGCGTGATGAATAAACATTTATTAAATTGTAGACACACGATCTGATGTAACTGCCGTGTCTCATGTCTGTTACTCAATGTGTAATCAAGTGATTCATTTCGTTAATCAATTGGTGCTCCCGGTGAGTCTCTATACAGGACGCATTAATTATTGTCATCGAGTGCTGAAGTTTTATATTAAGTTGTAGGAGCAGGCAATTTAATTTATTAGTTATGAATGAACGATATCTACAACTAAAACCTTTTGTTTCAGTCTCAAGTCTTTAATTATCAGTTGGATATCATTTTTTTTCTTTTTGTCTTTCCACTTGGTCATAAATCAATTGCCAGCAGATGTGTCAGATGCTCGTTTTTAATCGCCGTGATGATTAATTAAAATAATCAACGTCTAAAATACTAGATAAACTAGAAGTGGCTTTCCCTAGCTCTATACTTTGTATGTTTATCAAGAATTATGGCCTGAGAAATTCATATAGTCAATGTTGAAAGTCAATTTTTTTGTCAGTTTGTCCTTCTAAAAGTTCTTAGTCACATTTAGAACATTTAAATTACTTGCCACATGGCATCAGTGATGATAATAAAAATTCTAGAGGAACCGGAATCTACTTGATGGCATCTTGATGGGCTAGAAGTAGCCTTACAGTATCGTTAGGAGTCGTAAAAATCAATGCCATGGCCGTTTTTTTTTTTTTTACTTATTAGCATTCATTCATGGTATTTTATCGATTTGGCGAGTTAGATCATTAGATAGTTGTTTTTTTGGTTTTAATATTCTAAACATGATATTTTTTTTTTTTTGCAGGAAGTTTTGCATGAGAGATTGGAACAAAGGGTGGATAAAATGGTGGAGGCCGGATTGGTTCAGGAGCTGCAGAATTTCCATGAGAACTACAACCGCGTGTGGATCAAAATGAATGAGTAAGATATATTTTAGTTTTACCTGTGTTTTTGGCTCAAGGTTTTAGTTTTTGTTGATGTGTGATATTGTGTTATATGGCACGCACGTATCACACTCGCACGCACTTGGCTAGCACAATTGCGTTCCGGCTTTCTCCGAATTCATGTTTGTAAATCTCCGGTCTGAAGCGTGATCTGCCTCCGGTTGCTATAACTTCCGGAAATTGCGGATGCTCAGTATCTCAACTGTCTTGACCGGAAGTCAATAGAAATTATTAGCAAACAGTATATATTTATAGGCGAATACAAATATTTATTTTGCCTTGCTTAGGGCGTGAAAAAAATTTTTTTTTTCATTTTCTCATAATAACTCGATAAATAAGCTAAATAACAAAAACTATTATTCTACTTCAATTATCGGGCATTAAATTTCCTACAGTAAACGTGAAATAAAATTTTTTGTATCTCTGATTTTCAAAAAAATTTTATTTTTCAAATATCTCGGAAATAAATCAAAATACACTGAAAATTTATTTTACATTATTTGTAGGCAATTTAATTTTCTAACATTTAGTTCAAATGACATTTTTCATTATCTCGCTTATATTCAGAGTTATCGCCCTTTTGGCATTAGTGACGTTATATGTGTTATCAGAGTCGTTTATTTGATTGTTAAAAATTTTTTCCTACATTTTTCTGCTGATAAAAGCATCTCGTAAGGAAATTGAAATGTTATAAATCTAGAAAAAACAATTCTTTAACATTTTAAATGCAATATCAGCGGTATTTTCTGCTTAAGGAATGTTCATATCAATTGAGATTCTATATAATAATCTTACTTTGTTGTTGGTGGTTGCAATCGGATCGACTCTACACACTTCTGTATGTGGAAAATTTTTTCTCACGCGTCGAAGTGAGCTCAGAGTCATTGGATACTTCATCTGATAACTTCAAGACCTTTTACGATATCTTATGTACTTTATGCTTTGTTGTTTAGCATTACATCTGCTTATCTCCCTTATATTTTCAATCGTATGTATAAAATCATCACGAAAAATGCAGTTTTTGAATGTATAATTAATTTCTTCGGGTAAATAATGCCCATCATTGACGAAAAAGAGGAGGAATGTGAGGTAGAGAAAAGGCGGACAGGGTTTTAGTTAATACAGATGCTTTCTTCCGCTGTTAGATGTGGGATATTCACATTTCAAGGGTGTATATGAAGCTTAGATATCAGTATATCTTTTTTTGTTTCTCAGGGCATGATTTCCTCTGTTCATGCACTCTGCCACTCCCATTTGTATCAGAAATATCTTCTCGATATTCAATCGAGTTGAGATGAGAGTCATAAAAATTATTTATGATTTTTTTAGGGATGGTTAAAAAGTCCAGGGATTTATTGATTATTTTGCGACTGGGTCGTGGATATCAAGCAGACTGTGTCGATATAATTATTGGCAATAATTATCGTATACGTCCCACGGCTAACGATATGTACATGCACCACTGCTCTGATGCTCGCATGCAAATTGTCTCGTGTAATCTTCCAGCGACTGCAATGTCGACTGCTTAATATGCAGTATATAAGTGCTAATTTATTTTGATTGTGTAAAAGTGAATCTGTAATTAATAGGGGCATGAACACTATAACTTTATTATAATACATATTTCAAAAATGAAATATTATATTTAATAATTCATTTTTTATTATTTAAAAAATTTAATTAGATTAGATGATACCATATGAATGCACTGTTTTTGTTTTAAACAGAAACAATCATAATTTCGGGTTGAAAAAAAAATTTTTCTTTGATTTTCATGTTGAAATATTAGTTTGACATTTTTTGACTGTTTTTTTTTCATTGTTTATTGTACTAGAATAAGCTCAGAAAGTGCAACATATTGAAAACAGTTTCTAATATTGATAATTTGTTGTATATAATTTATTTTTAATATTCAACATTTTTCAGCACAAAATAGGCTTGCTTAATCGGTTGTCGAGGCTGTAGACTATTAGGACCGATGAATTTACATGTATTTTTTCACACTAAATGCAAATAATCAACCTGCTCAATCCGTAGACTAATTTTTCCCGCGGTGATATTAAAAAAATGCCATTCGGCACGTCGGAAGGTCAAAATCCACCAAAAATGACTATTTCTTCGTGTTTTCTCCCCCTGGATGACCTTGCCCGATTGAAAGGATGTGCCTAGCGTATTGAGGAGGTAAAAAGACATCGAATGGCATATAAAAAAAATCGTAAAAGCTCGGATTTTTTTCATTTTTCAAAAATTTCAATTTGCTGCCATTTTTATAGATTAAAATTATTATAGAATGAGATATTTTATGTGACAAAATCAATGCCAAATTTTATTGCCTCCATTAAAGTACAGATTTATTGGTATTTAATTGCAATCATGATAATCAAATGCTTCACATAAATTAACATTCGAATCGTAGACCCCACACGTGTCTTATCTATTACAAATATTATCTTGATTTACTTTTTTTTTTCCATTTGATAAAATTCGCGAATATCTTCTTTTTCTTGCTGATAATTAGTTGGAAATTATCGTGCCAACATTTACTTACACATTCATTCAATTAACTTGATTTTTTTTTAATATCTTAAAATTCCGCCAGAAGAGCATGACTTTCACTTTACGTAATGTCATGCATGTCACAGGTGTTACAACGTGTTCAATAAATTCTAGTAATTGGCATATTCGTGCTGATTGTGACGAATCGATCGTTAGAGTTACATTTAAATTATGGAAATCACTGCTCAATTTGGATAGAACCGCAAATTATACGTTTAGACAGGAGGAAAATATACTTGACGATTATTTCCATGAAATTTTCTGACGTCAAAACTTTCCGTCACTCTGTCTATCAGTGCACGTTTAGAATGTCAGCAAAGTCTCAATCTATGCGCCTTTTTTAATCAATATAGTGTTATCATTAATATGTCTAGCACAAATTTCGTGGTATGCTGTGTTGTGTCCATCTGCTTTTTTTAATTATTACTCATAGTAGAATACAATTTAATATATGCTTTTATCAGAGGAAATGATACGCCTCCTTGCGGAAATTAAATTTGCGCTTTCACCGCGGCCACTTGGTTTGGGCAGATCATCTGTCGTGATATGGCTTAAGAAAATCCGTATTACATTCTATTTAGAGGCTCCTATGCTTCTTGATATTATTATCTGTGACGTCATTAGTAAGGTTATCTGCATGAATTGCTAAAAGTTTTTTTTTTTTTAATTAATTTCGCAAGTGTCACATTCTTGCACGTGTCGATGGTAAACAGCCGATGCCAAGATAGATAGATGGAATCAATTATTAGAGTGTTATCACAATCTTTTAGTTGATTGACATACAATTAGAAATTGTGGATTTATATTTATGTTGGTAATAAAAAATTAAATTCTGTGTTTGTTCAGCTAGATTATAGGCACATCTATTGGGTTAAATATCAATTATTCTGGGGATTTTTTTTATTGTCGATAGGTATTATGAATTTATTGGTATTTAGAGTATCTATTGACTCACGCTAATAATAGAAAAATTATGGACGATTTGAAGTTGAAGATATTTATGTTTTTGATAGAATTAGTGATGAATCCATATTTAGGCATGAATTCTACAGCCTTCTCATTCATCAATTTAATTTTTTTGTATCAAATTGTTCCATATATTTTAATCGTAAAATTTTATTACTCAGGTCATTTAGAATTGTCGGGAATTTTTAGGGTTTTTTTTACGTCATTCATTTTAAAATGGTGAAAGAATCATTTAAGATGAGTTTTAGAACTTTTGGTAGTGAAAAAAAAAAAAATTTTTTTTTTCTTGTAAAATTTTCGAAGACATATCCCTTTGAAATATCGAGATTTTAGTGATTTTTTTTCGTTTTTTAGAGAATAACTCGATAAATAAACGAGATAGCGAAAAAAGTTATGAAAGTTAATTAATAAGACATACAATTTCCTACAAAAAGTGTCAAATAAATTTTTTTGTATCTGTCTCAGTTTTCGAGATATTACTGATTTTTTAAAATTTTGATTTTTTAAAATATCTCGAAAATAATGCAAAATATTGAAAAAATTTATTCTACATTTTTTGTAGAGAATTAAAATTATATACTTAACCTTTACAATATTTTTCGTTATCTCACTGCGTTACCGAGTTATCAGTAAAAAACTAAAAAATTCACGAAAATCGCGAAATCTACGAAATGTACGTCTTTAAAAATTGAATAAAAAATTTTTTTTTCTATGGAATATTATAAATCTCATTGATTACTCAATGTTTTATAAAAAAAATTCCTATTCTTAATTTTTTCGAATTTGTACAAAAAAATGAGATTTTTAGCATTAGAGACGCATTGTTGTATAAATTATTATTAAATTTAGTCGAAAAAATTCATATTAAAGGCCGTGTGAGGTTGCTAGGAGCATATTATAGCTACTGAGACTTGCACACAGCATCCATCCATACACTGATGTGAATAGAGGGGCGTTTTATTCTCTCCCAGGGTTTCTTCTCGCGTTTCGGTTATAGTTCTCGACAAAGTGGGGGGAATTCGTTAGATTAGTCACTGCCAGATTATGGGAATGACAATTAAAATTTATCTCCAATTTGTCTCTCAACTATAATACCATAAAAAAAATTTACTAGATTAAAAAAGTAAATTATAAATAATTTTTTTCCCCATTTAAAGTGTTAGGAAATGATCTTTTTATCGTGATTTTATCTTTTCAAGGTCATCAGTACATATCAATTCATGGTCATCCTGTCGATATATACATTTTTTGTGATAGAGGTAGCAAAGAAAAAAATTATCATAAAGGCCTCTATATAATAGCGCAGTAAATTCTAGGCCCTTTTGTATCTTGAACGTTTTTGAAGTGCTTTGTAGAGCGCTTAGCAACAGCTAAGAACTCGTATATCATTGCCGATGTATCAAGTTATATCGTTATATGTCAAACATTATCTTTGATTATACCGAGAGAATTTTGTAACACCCATAGATTCGTCCCCTGTCGTATTTCTCGTGGAAATGGTAAAATTCCATTATCATACTTGGTTTAATCTTTGAGATGTTTTTTTTCCTCTAAGTAATCGAGGTTGGAAATTTTTTTTAACCGTGTGATACCGCCATATGTATGAATGGCTATCGACTGTGATAAGCAAAACTACCTATCTTGCCTTATATACATTTCCCCGCGCGACCTTTCTCTTTCTCATGCGAAGCGTTCGGTTTTTTTTTGTCTCGAGAATTTTTTTGGTTTATCTCTCTATGTATCCGCAGACTTAGGGGGCCTCATATGTGCGTGCAACAATCTCATGCATGTTCAGCTATAGTAGTTATTGAGTGAACCAGTCTTGATACTGAGACTGCGGCAGCTAATGAGAAAGAAGGCCAGGTGAAACGATAATGATAATCGTCTCGTGACTGGGCATTTTTTTTAAAATATGACATATTGTTATGAGATGATTATTAGCACATGAAAGTGACTCTGTGATCATTCTTATGAGAAATAATTATTTAGTTTTTATTTAAATAATATTTATTAAACATGAAATAATATTATTTCAGATCTCCGGATTATACAAAGGGTATTTTCCAGTCGATTGGATTCAAAGAGTTTCACGAATATTTGATTCTTTCGGATGAGGAAAAAAACAGTAAAAAGGTATATTTAACTGTTAATTTTTTATTTTAAGTTGATTTTCTGCATAAATAAATTGATGATTTTGTGCCATGGGCAGATATCTTGGAATTCCGGGAAAGTGATAAGATTATTGACGTAAAGATTATAAGTACTTTGATTGATTATACTTAAAGAGTAAATATTCAACTATTTATTTTAATATAAATCGCATTACTAATGTCAAAAAGGCGTTTGATGTAGATTTTTTTTATTAATGTTGTAATAACTCTGTAAATAAGCGAAATAATGAAAAATGTTATTCAAGTTAAATTTTAGGAAATTTAATTATCTAAAAAAAATGTAGAAAACATTTTTCCGAAATTTTGCTTAGTTTTTGAGATATTTTGAAAAATAAGAATTTTTAAAATATTTAACATGTTAGACTAATTAAAAAAAATGTTATTTTTTGATTTTTTGAGTTGAATCAACTTTAAAAATACGTTTTATGATGTTTGATGAAGGAAAATTTTTTTTTGTATTTTTCGTCAAATTTTCAAAGGGGTACCACTTGAATATTTGATCGTTTTTGTGAATTTTTTAGTTTTTCGCTGATAACTCGATAACTAAGCGTGATAAAGAAAAATGTTATCAGAGTTAAATGATAGGAAATTAAATTTCCTATAAAAAATGTAGAATAAATTTTTTTTATATTTCACTTCGTTTTTGAGATATTTTGATAAATAAAAATTTTCAAAAATCCATAATATTACAAAAACTGAAGGAGATACAAAAAAATCGAATTTATGTTTTTTGTAGATAATTTTATCCCCAATCATTTTGTTCTAATAACATTTTTCGTTATCTCGCTTATTTCTCGAGTTATCAGCAGAAAACCACAAAACTATCACAAAAAGTCAAGATTCCCAAGAGGTGTACATACCCCCTTGAAAATTTTTTTTATCACAAACATTTTAAAACACATCTCAAATGCGTTATCATAAATAAAACATGAATAGTGATGCGATATAATTATTTTTCACCTCAATCTTACATTTGAAACATCCAAAATAAAATTTCACTGATTAAATAACCTTTTTTTTCTATTACAGGGTGAAAAACTACTGGAAGAGGGAATTAAGGATTTAAAATTAGTGACAAAAAGATACGCCAAACGACAAGAACGTTGGGTAATGAATCGTTTTGTTCGCAGAACTGATCGTCAGGTAAGAATAAAAAGTCTTGAAATTTTAATACAATTAATTATCAATGGAATTAATTCAAAAAAAATATATATATATATCCAGGTACCACCTGTGTATGAATTGGATTGTACAAACCTTGACGATTGGCAGTCAAAAGTATTTGAGCCTGCTGTGGCAATTATAAATGCAGAAATCAACGGTGAAATTCCATCACAAAAACCTTGCAATGAAGATGTTTTAAATCATAAATGTACAGACAGCAGTAATGAAGAGAGTTATTGGTGTGAGGTATGAATATTTTATTTTTGTTTTTCAATACGTACTATTCATTTTTAATAAACTCCATTGTGTCTTTCAGACTTGTGCAAGACTGCTAATTGGTGAAGCACAGTGGCAAGCGCACAAAGACGGCGGCAAACACAAAAAAATGGCTGAGAAGAAACGAAAAATTCGTACAACCCTGATCGAAGAGCCTTTCTTTCATCATCCGTTAACAACTCACGAAGAAAAATTAACTATGCACCAATTTACATAATATATTATTATTATTTCTGACTTTTCAACTGGATGTGCCCAACCAATAACTCAGGTATGCATTGTACCGAACAAAAACATTTTTTTAAACACTATCATGGGCTGTGACTTATCGTTAAACACTGACTATACCACTCATAATCAATTAAACTTGATTATTGTGTCAATAAAATGTGAAGTTTATCGTTTTTATATATCAATGAATTTTTTATTCATATCAATTAATTTACTAATTGTTTAAAAATATGTTAGTATGTAGTTTTTTCGAGTTTAACTGATTATGAGAGTCACGTGTGAAGTAGATATCTTGGCTTTATCGACTGCTGAATACGGAGAAACCCACTCTGCATGTGCCGGATACTTTCTCGAGTTCCCTCGAGTCGTGTTGAGTGTGGTTTTAGCGTGGATAACGTGTCGACTGTGTGTAAAATAAGTTTTTTCGGATAATAGAGACAGTGTAATTATATTTCCGACCGAGAACAGTTGCAGGAAAAATTTATAATTGATTTTTTAATTTTTTTTTAGCCTCGTAGCGAACATAATTTATCGGATGTCGCTTCCGTCAGAATAATAGATTCTTATTGTTGAGGAAAATTGGTACTTTGTAAGAATTTTATTACAATCTCTTGCACAATTCATCTAGGTTCTTATAAATTGCACAGCAATTATTCCGTCGCATGTAGTTAATTTATATTCTTCTCTTCAGTCACGTTGACTTTCAATGTCTATAGAGTGCCATTTATATCACGACAAATTAGTTGAGATTTTTCTAAAAATTTCTGTCTAATTTTTCTCGCATGTCAATTAATCAGGAAAATTTCAGTTGGACAGTCTTGGAGAAGTCCTTCTGATGGTGATAAATTCCAAAATTAAATCTTCAAGCAAGGACATAAAATATTTCTTTTTCTTTAATATTTTGATAACTCTGTAAATAAGCAAGATAACAAAAAATTTTATTAGAGTCAAATGATAGGGAATTAAATTTTCTACAAAAAATACAGAATAAATTTTTTTCAAATTTTGCTTTATTTTTGAGATATTTTAAAAAATAATTTATAAAAATCACAAAAGAAAATGGGCTTGCATATAAAAAGCGTGATAACTCGAAAGAAAATGATTTTAGAAGGAAAAGTTTTTAACAAAAAAATCGAGTAAATTTAATAACAAATAAAAAAGTATTCTATATATATAATCAAAAATTGCTTAATTCCCGAGATATCTAATGCGAATATTTTTTAAAGCCTGAATAATTACCAAAAGGATGAGACTGTTGGAATAAATTTTCTGTCATCAAAAGCATCTGCCTTTAGATATAGGAGAAGTCATATGTCAGTTGTGTCGACAAAGGGAACTGGGAGATATTTAACTCTCTGTAGCATAGACCTTTTGCGCCGATTGTAGTCACATTGCCGGGAGGTTGCGCGCGGCAAATGAGGTTTTAATGTCATTACTGCTGCTGGATAATAAAAAATAAGAAAAAAAACAATCTTAATTGCACTGCTTGGCGCCACTAGTCAGTAAATAAACAATTCCTCGCAACGCGGATAAAATGTCCAACTGTTTAATTAACTCGAGGAAAAAAATGAAATAATTGCATTCGCCACGGATCTTTGCCTATATTTATCCTGTCGATCTTATCAGCTAAGTAAAACGCGACTGGCACTTAGGTCGATTACGTTGCTAAGTACTTTAATACTCGTTGGCGGCATAATATACAAAGTAAAAGTAGTAAATCCGCGTGAAATACGCCGAGTTTTTTGTGTGTAGTTATACCCTGAGGATTTTAGTCGAGACTCTCCTTAAGCTCGTTTGTAGTCGCAAAGCTTGCTACACTGTATAAGCTTACACACCTGGACAGAACATGGCAATTGTAAATACAGATATTTTCTAACTGATTTTTTTCTGTGTCATAACTTATTATTCATATCAACCGAGAGCAAAAGTGCCGGTATAATCTGCACATATGTGTACCCGGAAAAAAAAGATGAGTGATGTAGGGGGAAAAAATATGTCTCGCGTATATTAAGCGTTGCATGCCATGTCAAGACCTTGAAAGAAATTCTTGAAACGTTAAACAACGATCTATGACTCGGTTCTATCATAAATATGATTCAATAAATCATTCAAGAGTATGTACATCTTATCCTGTGATCGTTCTACTCTGTGAAACAGTGATCCTGACCTGTATTGCAGATTTTTATCCATTATTTCAATCGACTAATCATCCTGCATGGCGTCACGATGTTTGAATTAAATACTGACCATTATTTCTTGAAAAAAAATTTTTTTTCCACATTTTTCGGTTAACTTTATTTGAAAAAACCAATTAAATAATACAGTAAAACTTGGATTAATTAAATAAAAGTTAAATTTCATCTAAATTAATATAGTTGAGTTGTTACTGCTTGTCTGCGACGTTAATTAAAATTGTCAGTTCATTGAACGACGGTGATTTTGGCGAGCAAACACGTGCTAGCAGCGTGACGAGCATTGTATGCTGTCGTCGGCCGTGCTTGACGTTTTCCCCTTGATAATTTAACTTTATATATTACATATAATCGAGATAACAAAAAGCTTGCCAGATGCAAACGAGGCAGTGACAAATATATTGCGTAGTGAAAATTCACGGCAAAGAGAGGTGTGTGATTGGTGACGTGAAAAATAATCGTCAAGGGGGAAACAACAGGCCCGCGTTGTCTGTGCGAAAATTTCTCGTTGCCCAATAGAAATACACTGTGAATGCCCGCACCTAGATGGTAATTAAACTGGCCTTCAATTAAAACCAACCCACGATTGTCATTCAACAAAATATTGATTTGTTTCGAAAAAAAAAAAAATGTCTTTCAATAATTAACGTCGAATTTTTTTATAGCTAAATTAAAACATGTAGATTTTAACTTTTAATTATAGAAACAAAAAGCTTTTTTAATGAATATTTAGGAAGTCAGGAACTTCCGTCCACCGAAAATAAACCATACACACACACATACACACTTTTCTCGACCTTGTGCACGATTATACACATCCTGCACTCTAGAGCGACACTGTATCTATATTTAAATGCAACACACAGGATTGTGAATCATTTCCCTTCTGTGGAATAATAACGATTACATCACGTATCGTTAATTAGGTTGTATAGGAATAAAACAATAGCTCGAAGGAATTCAGAGTGCCAAGATTTAATTAAAACCGACAGACAAACAGTAAAATAATATACAGAATATAACAGACTTGATGATTGAAACTGTGTCAATTAGATACTTGCAGAAGTAAATTATCCATGTTTTGCATGCAGATCTCAGAATCGACAGGAAAATTGTTGTAGTTGCGTATTAATCATCACGTGTTTGTTAGATAAATCTCTCACCATAAATTCTTTTTTTTTTTTCTAAAATGAATAATTTAAAAGTTATAGCCGAAAAAAATGTGTGTAAAATATTTTTCTTCTTTTCAACTGCATAAAATTAATTTATATATATATATATATTTTTTCAGATACCTGAACGATGAGTGGAAGTTGTGCAACGAGTGTAGGAATTTGGTGAAAGAAGACGAAAGCCAAAGTCGAGAGGTCGTGAACCGCTTGACTATCTTGAACGAGCGCACATGCTTGTCCCGTTATAGAATAGTGATTGCGGGACGTTAATGAATGGAATAAAGGGGCTATCAAGACGTCACATCCTCGAGAATTTTTAGCAGTCGTGCGTGAAACCAACTAATGGATGAAAATTACGAAATACATGGTGATTTTCATGGGTAATTGTTTATTGAAATGATTCTGCATGAAAGTAGCAATAGTTGAAGATGATCTATCGGCAATAAAATAAATATTTACATATATTTTCAGTGAAAAATTCTCAGAAGTCCCTGCGAGTTGGCAGATAAATTTATAAATGCAACGCTGGCCCCTCTCGGTGCACACGCTCTGCGACCCGTGACCGATTAATCGTTCCCGGGAGAGTCGTCGCGAATTGCCATTACACGCGATTAACATCTGCGAACCCACTCAGGTGAATGTACATTGCAGGTAGTATTTACACAGAAACTTCTGTGTCACTGTGGGAGGCATTAAAAAACTTTCTATAAGCCCTTTATCGTTTGCGCTAGTATATTCTTCCTATTTTTGCTTTAGAGAACGAGGGGAAGGCCCGTGTAACAAGCGGGGCGCGATGCAGTAGAGTTGGTGGGACAGCCGCAAGATGGGGACGCCCTGCCCGGCGCCCGGCGTCGCCGGCAGTCGCGATTACGACGCCGTCAACACCACGTGCGAGCCAAATTTAAATTGTAAGCCGCACGCGTGATATCGCCCCCGACATTGCGCGTTGTTTTGTTGTACATTAACAAAGCAGTGAGTTGATTGAACGGTGTGTAAACAATTTTTTCTTTAATCATTCGATCTATTTAAAAATTTTCTGATTTTATCCTTCGCGGTTTTGAGGGGAAATGACGGGAGTAAAAGCACGATTTTTAGATTGAAAATATCATTGTTTTTTATCATCAAGATCGGCGGACACTTTGAGATCTATCGATTGACCTTGATTCGGGAGGATTGACCTTGCATAAGGCGCCACTTGTGGATAAAAATCTTTGAGAGAACGGAAACGCGGCATGATTAAAGCATTTAAATGTTTGAGTAAATTTAATTTGCGATAAAACGAGAGAAAAAATTTATTTTTAGTTGAGTGAATTTTTGTTTTTAAACTTGTTACAGACGCTGTGTGAAATGTGTGTGTTGGTCTGACCGCGAATTGCAAGAGCTCACGTTGACAGAGATAAGGGGAACGTTGAAGCAATTGGGAGGTATACGACTACGTGACGTCACTGTTTACCTGTCTGCATTTACATCGCCGAGGGCATGTCTCAACATGCAATCTAGGTAAGTTGCCCTTTTGTTTTCATTCTGTCGCATATATCCTGCAGTCGTTTGAAAAATTGTTTCAAGCATGTGGATTTTTATGATCGAGAAAAATTTGTGAGTGCCCTTGGCAATCGCCTCACACACATATATAACTGAAGAATTTTATTTGAGTGTTTTATTTTAACACTTGACTTTCATGTCCGGTCGACAGATGATGAAAATTGTGGATAAAAAAAAAAAAAAGAAAAAAATCTCAACGCTGCGATTTCGTTTTTTTTTTATGGATTCTGCTCGGATATATTGAACTCTTCTATATATTTTACCTTGGAGTCTGATGGTGAGCAAACTCTGTATGGCTTATTATGTACAAACGAGTTAGCTCAGGAAATGAATTTTAATGTTGGAAATTCAAATAACAGTTTTAAGAATGTGAATAGTCGCATTTTTTTCTTTGGTTGATTTTAGGTTCAGAATAAATCTGAAAGATCTCGTTGATAAATTGAGGTTATTGTGCTCATTATTGGGTTTAATTAATTTTTTTTTTGTTCATAGAAATTCGATTACTGCAAAGTGAAAAATTGTTGAATGCAATTAGCGAGTATATTGATAAATGTGACGTCAAGTAATTTTCTAATTACTTTTCTTCACGTACTCTATAGATTTTTTTTTAACTTGATAAATTTTTCCACATGAGTTAATTAATCCTGTCAATCTGTTTTTTTTTTATATGTTGGTTTTTTCATGAGGTTGCTTTGAGATCTTTATTGATTTTTGTTGTTGAAAGCAGCGTGCTTTTCATTTCTTCATTTCACATACCGCCTGTTAATCTAGACGAGGATATTTACGACGTGCTGAATGAATCTGGGGATTTTTTTTTTCACGACAAAATCTGCGACACGTGTAGCCTGACGCCTTCACACACACGTCAGTTGTAGACGCTTTTGCTTTTCCTGGTTGCTTTTCGTCGTAATTTCACGGAATTCCATTGGTATTTTAGCATCAAACTTGTTCGAGGAATTGAATTAACGCCTGGCAATGGATCGCGCCTGGTTGATCGGATTATTAAGTAAATAACTGTCTAGTTGAAGCTGTGAAAAATTAATAACCATCATAAAATCATTTTTATTGAGCTATATAAATATTTAAAATTTTAATTTATCGAGATAATGTTGAAATATTCGTCACACTAGCTAAACCATGTTATCTTTCGTTATTTTTAATGGGATTAGTATTAACAACAAGTTTTGTAATGAGTTGAATGAAAAAAAAATTTTTTTTTTTTTCGTTAGATTTTGAAAGGGGTACCCCTTGTAGATCTAGCTATTTTCGTGATTTTTTTTGGTTTTTTGCCGATAACTCGATAACTACGCGTGATAACGAAAAATGTTATTGGAATCATATTATTTAGGATCAAATTCTCTACAAAAAAAGTAGAATAAACTTTTTTGATATTTTGCTTTATTTTCGAGATATTTTGAAAAATATGAATTTTCAAAAATTGATAATATCTCCAAAACTAAGATAATTATAAAAAAATTTACTTGACCTTTTTTGTGGGAAATTTGATGCTCAATCATTTAACATTAATGATGTTTTTCATTATCTTGCTTAGTTACCGAGTTATCGCAAAAAAACTGAAAAAATCATGAAAACGCCAAGATATCCAACGGGTACAAGTTCACAAAAATAAAAAAAATTTATTGCCATCCAAACATTTTAGAAATCATTCTTAATCCATAAACTAGATAGTAAAGAATTAAAACATGAATAATAGTCTTTTATATCCTGTAAAAAATATTTTTAAACACATCCTCGTGACATTAGTAATAAATTTTCTTTATATAAAGATAAATGTTAAAAATTCAGTTTAGATTCTTTAAAAAATATAAAACTATTGTGCAAGTACATTAGATGAACACAATCCTGTTTAAAAATTTTGTTAGATGACCTTAGCTTGCTAGTTTAACGTATAAATGTACCCACATTTTGAATTTCAACACGAGGCAGATACAAACATGTAAATATCCGATAATAACCCTTTGCAAACTGGTCTGAAATGGCATACACGTTAAATTTCAATTAGTTGACGGGTTATATATTCCCAAAAATTAACGACTTTCTGGAATATTTCGATAAATATTTTCATCCAATGAATTCCAAATACGTTATACTTCCCCTTGCTGATTTTCAATTGATTTATTATGCAGTATTACTATGCATAACAACGTGCTCACGCATCGTGGAATCATAAAAGGCTCGCGTTCTATCGGATAATTGACACATTGAACGGAGCAACCAATTATCAACCTTCTTTTCACCGTATGATGATATAAAATTTGAATTTAAATCACTTTTAGTGTAGTTTACATTTACAGAAACTCGTGCAACTATATATATATTGAATTTAAAGTTAGCTTTCAGGTTGCATGAGAAAAATAACACTTGAACTTTCTCAAGTAATCCATTGGATATATCCGAGTTGGATTTATCGACTCGATTGGTTTTTATGCTGGTGTATGTCTGTTGGAATAACTTGATATGTCGATTTTTGATTTTTTTCTTCTTCTCCAGAAATCGAGTAAATGATAAATGGCAATTGTAAAATATCAATTTTTGAGAATATATAGGATATACAATCGCTGATAACAGTTTCTACGTTGAAAAAATAAAATTTTCTTTAACATTTAATCATGGAAAAAAATATTTTTCAATTAAAAATATGTCTAAAACTAGAAGAGCGTATAGAAAAAATTATATTGCTGTTTTAAATCAAAATATCTTCAAAACTACTAAAGATAGAAATTTTTACAAAGAGACTTTTTTTTAAAAGAATTTTATTAGCTACAAAGTAGGTCCTTAGGAAAATTTATTTCATTTGCATCCTTACCAAGATATCAGCAATTCAATGTCTTTAACTTTTTAATGATATTTTTTCGTTTTGAAATTGCGATATATTGAAGAAATTTAATTTTTTCTTTTGACGCAGAATTTTTTCACGAATTTCGAATCACATATATATTCTCAAGGGGGATTTTCCTGCATTAAAAACAATTGAGAGTTGATTTTAGAGTGGAATTATCGTAAGAACTAGTTGAAACTACGAGAAGAAAATTTTTTTTTTCTGGATTTTTTTGTGGTTAAAATTTTTTTTTTATTTGTTCGAAGAGGTCTGAAGGGATAATTGAGGAAGATTAATGGATTATTCAGAGGTTTGTGTTCTAATTACGTGGTCGAATGGCTGCTAATACAGTTTAGCCAATATAATTGCTCAGGTTGGCCTTTCTCTACCGCGATCATTGGCACGAAAATTGTAGTATCCGTCAGTGTGAGGCCGGTAGTACTCGATGACTGTCATTCCGGGATAAATCTCCCACTCGAGAGAGCAATGGCAGCGTTTACATACACGTGGCTTTGCGGCTACAAACATATCACGCTGTCGGGTCGCGCTTGCCTGTACCAATAAAATCAAATTATTGATACACATCGATGGCTTTGGCCATAATTGCAAATCTCGACAGCTTCCGGATATTTATGAATCTCTCAGGGCTTACGGAATACCGCCATTCGCGAGCATTACGCTCTTTCTCGTCGTTCTTTTGATAATCACATATATAAAATACCTATCAATATTTTTTATTCACTGTAATTTAATGACTTTATGCTATATTTATGGTATATCATTATTTAAAAATATTTGGAGTATTATGTTTAAATATTTATTTTCGATAAAATAAGTGTTATAATTTGTGTTTTTTTCTATTTTTAAAATTTATTATTCTATGTAAATTACTTTATAAAATTTTTGTTTCAATGGAATTTGGTTAGGGGTTTGAGTTAAAATATTAAGTACTATATAGTTATGTGCCTGTGACTTCTTAGAGGGACAGAACGTGCTCATACATAATCCATTGTCTTATTTCATAATGTTTGGCTGAAGTTGTGCACCTTCATATTGCTGTTCACACTAGGTATACTCTCTCTTCGCCCTTCTGCTCTTGTCACGGATTAACAGTTTAAGTTTGTCGAGAAACTCATGAAAATACCACTTAATATGTGTATTTTGTATTCTGGGAAATTTTTGCTGTTATAGTTTATTAAGACTTTATACTTGGGAAATGAAAACTAAGAGGGTTTAATTTAAAGTGACTGAGTTTTAATTGGAAAAAAAATTTTTTTTCAAAGAGAAACACATGTTTGCACTATCTAAAAATCACCTGAGCGGTGGTGCTTGATAAAATATATCAGTGCAAGAATGCGTCCATTATCTTGGGAATGTTCGATAAACCCCCGAAGCATCTGAAGAATATTATCTTCAGTGTGGTCATGCTTGTTTGTAAACTTTTTTCATCCAACACTTACTTTTAACTAGTCTAGACATGGTTTTCACTCGAACAATCGATAAAAAAAAAAAAAAAACAATTTTTGTGTCGTGTTATTTATGGTAAAATAAGGGTGTATGTTTAAAAAAGTCTTGAAATTAATTACAACTGACTGTTATTTATATCTAGATTAAGTTTTAGGATGTTTTATTGAGATACAGAATTTTTTTTTCATTCGCGTCAAAATGTTTAAGGGGTACATCCCTTGAAAATTTCAGTTTTTGTGGTTTTTCGTCGATAACTCGGTAAATAGTTGAGATATCAAAAAATACGATTAAATGTGAATTATTGCAAATTAAAATATCTACAAAAAATGTAGGAATAAATTTTTTTGTATCTTTCTTAATTTTCGAGATAATACTGATTTTTGAAAATTTGTATTTTTCAAAATATCTCAAAAATAAAGCGAAATATCAGAAAAATATATTCAACATTTTTTGTAGTTAATAAAACTCCCTATCATTGAACATCTATAAAATTTTCCGTTATCTTGCTTTGTTAACGAGTTATCAATAAAAAACCAACAAAATCTGTAAAATTTTCTCAAGCTGACGTATAAAAAAATTTTTTTCTTTATTATTCAACTAATTTAACTGATGTGTCATAAATATTATAACCAATTATACCAGAAGAAACTTATAATAATTGCTGAAAGTGATGAAATTTTTTCGTAAAAATAAAAGCATATTTACGTGGGTATAGGAAATAGTGGGAGCGCATGCACACGTAGACCTAAAACGACAGTTTATAGATACCTATAGCAGCATGTAGTAAATCTCCATTACAAATGCCGTAAAAATATAGTCATGCTGCTGCGTGGTTCTAGACGAGTCATAACGTGCAGTCGCCGACACTTTGCTCGAGGGTATAACAATCGCTCATACTCTTCCGAGTATCACACAATTTTTTTTCTTTCTTTCTCTTTTTTCCACGTCTAAAATAGACGCTATTTGTCACAATAATAAAGCGACAGCTGGATAAATAAGTCGTTAGATCTTTTAATTATTTATTTCGGTGACCTACTGCAACAAAATTATTTATTTCAGTCGTCAAAATTCCACAAAATCATACGGTCAATTCAACACACCATTTATTATAATCAACTTGAGTGATTTAATTGCTCAGTCTTGTGTTAAAAACTCACCGAAAATTCAGAGGAGAAAAAATTTTTTTTTCGTAGATATCATGACTATATTTTAATAGTGAGATGTTATAATTACATATTTAAATGTGAATTTCTCTGTCACAATATTGTACATGTGGTTACAAGGGTCAAGGAACACATGTTGGTCTCTCACGCCTCTTTTTCAAGCCACATGCATTAAAAAATCATCATAATTCATGTCTCGTTCACGCCTTGTTCACTGTTAACTTTGAATATGTTGTCTTTTCATCATTTTTTCGTCTCTTGAATTTTTTTTTTTCGACTTAAAAACTTAAATTATAGGGTTTTTCTGTTCGAATTGCGTGATAAAAATTTTTTTTTACTATAGGATTGTGAGAGGAGAAGGGAATTATCATGGTAGGATGATAGGATGTAATTTTATTTCTTGTCCTTCAGTCTCAAAGTCTTAATTTATCTTCGAGGTCTGGGTATATGATTCTCAATCCATCAATTTCAGTGCTCGACTAACATGTCTCATGGGTCTTGAACTGTGCATCGAACTACTCCAGGGACCCGGGTCTGAAAATTTATTCATTCACTGTCAGACTCGTACATAATGCATGTTACAAGTACATTAGAAACATTTCAGCACAAAATGGATATTTTTAGTGGATTTATTCGAGATTTTTTTTTCTTTCAATGCTCTCCTGAACTTTCTAAAGGATTTCTAGACCCTCAGGGCATTGAATTGTTGAAGAAAAATGTCCGATCACAAGTTTAGAATTTTTAAAAAAATATTTGACGATTGAAAAATGACAAAAAAAAATTTTTTTCTCAATTATTTTCATGTAGTAAAGACTAGAAATGTTGGAAAATATTTTTTTCAAATAATTTTTTAAATAAGGTTGGAATTATGATAGATTTTATACGTATTTTATAGGGCGGACATCAGGTGCCCTACACAGTAGAGCTCTCGGCGCGAGATCTGACGGCGGAATTTGTCCTGCCGGTTTATCGACACGATCGAGGACTCGGTCATAAACAATAACGACGTGGTCGCGTCATGGAATAATCCTCAATCTTGTTTCACAACACACAATAATAAATTTTTCAGTCAGGTGTATAGGTACAACAAACTGTGATTCATGATAGAAATCAATACGGGGTCACGCCCACGCGTCTTTCCTCGATCAAGATCACACTGTATTAATAATTACTCTTGTTGGATAATATTTTCTCTGTGTGCCACTGCGCAAAATATTGACTTGTCTCATTGATTTACTGGAGGTCTGTGCGAAAATAGAGATGTTTAACGTTCAGGCGTAAAATCAATCCAACAATCTTGATATTGCTCTATAATTTTCTATAATAAAGTCATACAATTTATTCACTTTATTGATAGTAAATTATTTTTAGATATAAAATCACGAACAAGATAATTATTATATTACGTAGATATCGTGTGTATCTAAAACAAAATTTCTATACTTGCTGATATCTTGCTAAGAATGCAAGTTAGGCAAATTTTGTTAAGAACCGATTTTGTAGATAATAAATGTCTCTAGAAGAAAGATATCTTGAGAAAAGTCCTTATTTTCAATAGTTCTAAAAATATTATGATTTTTCAACTGTTTTTCCATGAAAATATCTAAAAAAATGAGGGTGCAATTCAGTTGATAAATATTTCCCTGCAAGGTTTAAATGTTGATTATTTAGAGTTTGTCGATAACGAGTATTATCGTAATCACGTTCATTTTAAACTCGTTCACATAATACCTCACACCCTTCTCGAACAGTATGGTGTACAGTGCGCGTCGCGCCAGCTGGGAGATAAAACGATTCGCACACAAATAAATTCAACGGGCCGTTGCGATAAACTCAGGCGGAACGAGAGAGGGTGAGAGCAAGTTTCGTCTCATAATCCACCGTCTTTCATTTGACGATCGATGTGCGCGACCCCTCGTCGTGTGTTTTAATGCGATTTCCTCTCTGCACGCTTTATGCATCTCGGGATTACAGATGATACGAGGGTCTAATCGATTAAACAAATCATGAACAATTTTGAAATGCAGTGAAAAGCATATCTACCGGTGCTTGTTCAGTGTGCCAAGCTCATTTGCCATTTCGAATTTTCCTGTTTCCCTTCAATAGCTCTCTTGCATACACTAATTAGCTCTGCCATACTCAGCCCCTTGTAGAAGTCTTCAACTTTTACGCACAAGGATACTTGAGCTATAATAATTCTAATAATGGAACAATTAGTTTCAGAGTGCTACTGATCTCCGTCGCTGTGTGCTGCTGCTCGTGGCAAATTCAGGCTGACTTTCTTGGCGAGGAAAAAGGTGAGTTGAATTGTGTTTTGAAGATAAGAGAAATTCTACGAGCTCACGTCTAACGAACCTCGAAATTGGCTTTTGCTATTCCACCAACTTCACTAAATAATTATTATTAAATCCATTATTTTGATAGTTTATTCGAATTATTGTCGAAAAAACACCAACAGCCATTTTAAATAAAAAAAAGGCGTTAAAAAGTTGAAAATACTTTACTTGCTAATATTCTTGATAAGCATTTGAATTTGACAAATTTTGATAACAACTTTTTTTGTAGTAAATGAGATTCTCTACAATAAAGGTATCTAAAAAAAAATTTCTATCTTTAATAGTTTGAAAGATATTTTGAGTGAAAGTAGTGACATAATTTTTCATGTATGTTGCTTCTGGATTTAGACACAAGTAACATGTTATTTATTAATATCTTGATAAGGAAACGAGTTGGACAAATTTTGTTAAAGATCTTTTTTATAGCTGAGGAAATTCTCTATAAAAAATATCTCTTGTGAAAAATTTGTATCTTGAATATTTTTGAAGGTATTTTGTATGAAACTGTTACAATTTTTTTTTTTCAACTAATTTTTGTTCTGCGATATAATAGTAAAACATTAAGAAGTTGTTTTAGAAGTTGAATTTTAATTATATCCTGTGATTTTGTAATGAATTGTCGTGAGAACTTTATCAGGTTTGTTGAATTAATTTTTATCAATGAGTTAATGAGCGTCTAGTCTGATTAAGAAAGAAAAAAAAAACTACTTAGATGTTTATTACTGCGTTAATTATTTACTGATGACCGGTTTTTCCTTCAACTTTAATAAATTAATCACAGTGTGGAAAAAAGTGATGCCAATAAGAAGATGAGACGATGAAGTAGAGTTGGATGGATGATTACCGGAGTAATTAGTGATTGACCAAGACGATGGCTGCATTATTGAGCTGCACATCATGTGGTTGAAGTGGAAATACATCTCGCCGTTACATCGCCGTGTGTTGCAGAAGATGGCGGACCTTGAAGATTGTTATCAGATCGAGTAATGATTTTGCGTGGTTTTCCATGCTAATGCTCGCTTGGTCGAATACCTGTGATGAGTGAAGAAATAGAAGAATATTTGACTTAACATAATAATTGATTTAATTGATTTAAAAGATTTTCTAATGCGCAGGAATGACAATAAAGAAAAATGTAAAAATCCAGCTTTCAGAAGTGTTGTTGACAAATTGAGAGTGGCAGAGAGCTTTATAGAAGGTTTGTTTGTAGTAAATTGAATTTCAAACACTATTATAAATAAAAATTCCCACTCAATAAAAAAACTCAACATCTAAAATGTTTACAACCTTATTACTCCCTTTCTAATTATAGCAGATCCTTGGAATTCATAGTGTAAGTATGTTATCCTCGCGCCTTCGTCCTGGTCGGATTGTCGCCTTATCGATCGGTGAATAAAAAAAAAATAATAATTTGTCGACTGAATTTTCGGTTGTTAATAACTTCGTCCTTAATTGCCAAAGATATTGTCGCCTTATCGATCGGTGAATAAAAAAAAAATAATAATTTGTCGACTGAATTTTCGGTTGTTAATAACTTCGTCCTTAATTGCCAAAGATCCTTGAAACTCGGAAAAGATATTGAGTATCTTGACCACTTTCTATCTGTCGAGTTATCGACATTGCGAAAGATGTTTATTTGTAAATATGATTTTCCGCTCAGACTTATAAAAATATCTTTTAAAATTATAATAAAAAAAAAAAAACGTTTAGAAAAAGCTCAGTCGACTAATAAAGAAATCCTGAAGTTCAATTGTTTATAACTTTTTCAACCCCTTTTCTGTATCTTCGCCCCTAATCATCGGGTGACCTTGAAACTTGGCATGAACGTTGGGTACCCTGACCAGGTAACACCATCTGAGTTTCAGCCGAATCCGTCAATAAATAACGAAGCAGCAGCCGAATAAACATTGCAAAAATTGTTTATTTGCAAATATCTCGAGAACGGTTGGAGCTAGAGCATTTTTGAGGGCATTTTTGAACATTGCGAAAGATGTTTATTTGTAAATATGATTTTCCGCTCAGACTTATAAAAATATCTTTTAAAATTATAATAAAAAAAAAAAAACGTTTAGAAAAAGCTCAGTCGACTAATAAAGAAATCCTGAAGTTCAATTGTTTATAACTTTTTCAACCCCTTTTCTGTATCTTCGCCCCTAATCATCGGGTGACCTTGAAACTTGGCATGAACGTTGGGTACCCTGACCAGGTAACACCATCTGAGTTTCA